>JANHZU010004318.1:69048-84392 GCA_032468055.1 Acrochordus granulatus
GACAAAAAAGATATTGAAGTAGTAGATACTTCTGATTTTAGGGTCAGCTATGAACAGTAAAGAAACCCGCAGTCTAGAAATATGCAACAAAGTAGCACTTAGAGTAACAATAAAACCCTTGTAAAAATATTCAGATGCCTGCGTGTGTCTGTACCTATAAAATTCAGAATCATGCAAGCAATACTTTTCTCTCTGACAGTCTATGGAAATGGACTTGGAAGAAGCAGGATGTTTTTGAACACTGGTGTTGGAGAAGACTCCTGAAAATACCGCAGATAGTCAAGAAAAGAAATAAATGCATCATCAAATAAATCATCCAGAGTTCTCAACTGAGCCAAGATTAAATTGTCCGACTTAGCTCTGTGGAGAAGGCTCTGGTGCTGGGAAAGGTGGAAGGGAAGACAAGAGGAAGATTGGCAACCAGGTGAATGGACTCAGTTACCTGAAGCCAAACTGGGAGCAGATTCTTTTGGAGAAAATCTATTTTTCTGGCGGCTAAGAGTCAACATCGACATGAAGGCAGATGTGGGAGAGGGAAGAGCAGAGCCAGGGGTAAGCAGAGAATCAGTCTTGAATCTCTACACAATCTTAAATGTAATAAGCCCAACCCCCGGAGGGCCATCGAACCTTATCTTAGAGTTGCAGGTGTTCCATGGACAGTTGGGCAAATTCTTGTAATTATGCAGGACCAGTACATCTGTTAGCGTGAACTTCTCCATCTGGACCTGATCCTTTGTGCCTGACAGCAAATAAACAATTTCTATTTGCATTTTCCCTATTATATGGATTTGGCATGCAACTTTCCTTAACCCTACAGTTTATAATTTATATTAACTTTGAAGCTTCTGTGCAGTAGTAAAAATTTCCCTAGTGCCACTCTGGGAATGCTGATTTTCTTCTCTCTGGCTTTGAAAATAAATTTTCCCAATGTAAATTTTCACTGTTATTCTAGCAGAACATAATCTCAATAGATCTTGTAAATCCACTCTCAAAGGAATCCATAGTGGATTTAACCAAACCTCAGATATGGAACAGATTCAGGGACCAGATATTCATTTGGTTTTAAGCTGTTGCAATCTTATGACTTGCATATTTATCAATAAAATTCTTCAATTTAGCTGGATACCCATGTATGCATCTGTCATTTGTAAACAATATTTGAGATTAATCCACTTACCTCAAGAAGAAATCAGATATTTTTGTAGTTGTATTTTTAATGTTTTCCTTATTTTCTTCTCTAGTCTCACCATTTCCATATACAGATCCTGGATACATCAATTTCCATCTCGTTCTGACAGCCTACTGACTGCCTCAACCCCCTTTTCAGTTGCTAAATATTTGCAAACAATCCCAAAGTAATGCCATTAAAGCTTCCTTGCCAACCCAAGCTATCAGCAGAAGCAAAGATAAGTTGATTTGTTTTGTTCCTTGGTTTATATGTTCAAAATCCAGTAGTTGGGGAATAAAATAGAATGGGTTGTATAAAGAAATATATAATTCATATGCTTTCTTTTCCAGTATGGTATCTTCTAGATGTGTTAAATGTTATTTTTACAATTCCTTGGCTAGTCCACATCAAACTTTAGAAGCTGTTTTACATTGTGCTTATAACTTACACTGACTGCAAAGATTCAAATACTGTAGCTAATTGCTAAGAGTTCTGAGATTTGAAGTTCACATATCTGGAAGTTACTATAGATGAATAGGAGATCTTGGCATTGTACCTGTAACATCTACCACACCAATCAGATATTTTACCATTAGTGTAAGCTGCTCTTTCAATTTACATTAGGATTCCTCAACATTTTCAGACAAAGGGCCATGTTTCTGAATGGTTTGCACTCCAAAATTTACATGTATTGTCTTTATCACAATAAGTGTAACTAAAAACTAATTAAGCATAATTAATCTAGTAATTCCTCATTGCTGTTGTGTTCAGTAATTTGTAACCATTTGTAACCAAGGGACACCATTTTGCCAGGACTGCATCTCAGTAACTTCTTCTTTGAGTCCTTATAAACAGGAGCTTGGGTCATCAGTGATAATATTTAGTTACATATGTTGTTTCCTGAAGGCCTGTTTCTCAATTGCCCTCTATCTTTCTAACCATCAGGACAAAATTACAAAATGTCCATTATGTAAGCTTTAGCTGCATTATTAGTATTCCAGTGAGTTTTCTGGTTCTATTTTTTCTAGATTTGAATGATTTATTCTTCTTCCCAGTCACAGAGTTCTCCACAACACAATTCATAGACCCCTATTTTCTTCATTTAACCTTTCTGATGGTCCAGCTTTCATAGCCACATGCTATAACTGGGATAACAGTGGCCTTGACAATAAATGGCTTTGTTTGCAGTGGAAGCCTTCTATATTTTAGAGTTGTGTCTCGAAAACAAGCAAGCTGTTTTGCTTGAACAAAGGTATCCTATTAAAGTTGTTTGGTAAAGCAACTCTCCTCACTCCCCAACTTCTAAAAGTAAAATAAAGGTCCTTCTTTTGCTTTGCTTTGCTCTGAGCTGCTCTGCTTGGACTCAGAATGAGACAAGATGCCTTGTCAATTGGGTTGCTTTTTCACTTCATTGAGGAGACGTGAATTCCTTCCACAGCACAAAATGTCTCATCAGGACCTAAAACAGCCACCTACTCCTCATTCATGTAATATATTTGCCCTTTTATCATGTGTATAAAAATAGAACTCAAAGCAAGTTTTTAGAAGCCACACCCTGATTTTGAGGGGCCATATGCGATCCTGAAGCTTTAGATTACACTATGATCTCCCGACGCCCACAGATGCCGAGTTCTCACAATGTGCTCATCTGAAATACAAATAGGAATGATTTGTATACAAACATAGCCATTGTATTTCTTAAGTTTGATTTACATTTAAATCCAGCCACATAATATTGCAGGATGCCTGGACTGTGTCCTCTTTCAGAGCGTTGCTGCAGGCAAGGGGTAATCTTTTTGCCAGCTATCTTTGAAATGCTGAGAGCATGTTAAGATTCACATAAACTGATAGGCATTTTGTGTCTTTTCTACTCGCCAACTCTGCATGGCGAATTACAAAACAAAGATGGGATGGAAGCAGTATTTTTAATAAAAATGATTCTGTATTCTTATGTTTCCCTGAAGATGAGCTTCCTACTAACTGAATCAGCCACTCTCTCTTCCGTACTGTGATCTTCTTTTCAAACTCTCTTTTAGTGTTCCATGACTATGGAGCATCCTTTGTCCCCAACAAGCTATGTTTTTTTTAATCCCCTTATTTCTTTACCCTAATGATTTTCTACACTTCAGCAAACCTTCAGGTCCTTTTCTGTAATGGTATGTGGGAAAGGCCCTGGGAGGTGGCAAAGAGAAGCTGCCAAGGGAACAGTTGGATAAGAGGCAGCACAGCCTGCAGCTGGCTAGTGGGCAGGGCAAGAGGCTCAGAAGTGAGCTTTCATAGTTTCTTGGGCTGTAAAGGAGATGGGGGAGAGAGAATTGTACTTTAAGATTTGCAAGATTCTTCTTTACAGTAAAGTAGAATTAGCTTCTCTGGTTTAATTCCTATCCAGTTTACCCTGCGAGGCTGACACATTCAGCATCTCTGTCTGTTTGTTTTCTCCAATTACCTTGTTTTCACCATAATTCTCACTATCCAAGTGCAATATTAGGAGTGATATCAATGTTATAAAAATGCTTTTACATGCTCAAGTTTTGCAAAGCTTCCCAAGGGTACTTCCAAAGGCTCAAAAAAATCAAAATAGCATTTGCAATTGTGTGATTGAATCCCTGCCCCCTTTTTATATGCAACTCATATCTCTGATCACTTGGTCACAGCCATCATTCTGACTCTTTGACCCCTCTGCCCACAGACACTCCTGGATATTTCACTTTGGTAATACTCTGAGCAAAGTACCTCTTGGAGCTTTTTCATAAAGTACCATTAAGAGCTCTAATATCTCACTGGAAGCATCAAGAAAAGGCTTCTGCAAATGTGCAGCAGATGTGCAGAGACCTCTGCATGTTGGACATGCTGGGAAGATTCCAGGCATGATAGAAAACACCTCAACATGCTAGATCATGTCCTTCCCTGTTCCTTGGCTGGAATTGTCTCTTTCAGATAAAGAGGTATAGAGGGCAGAGAGAATGGCGCTGAGGGATAGGAGGAAGAGCCACTGCCAAGAGAACAGTCAAATAAAAGAAATTGACTCCAATGCAGAACTGTAACATATATAGATGCATCAGACAAACCTCTCCCTAGTTCACATGAAAATAAAGGGAGGGGGTGGAGAGATGCATTCAGACTCGCAAGATTCTGTTACTCCTGTATAACCTTACAATAAAAGTAGTACTTGCCTACATGACCATGGTTCCCTAGTCTGGTCTACTTTGAAATCTGATCCAGACATAGTAATGATGAAACACTGAAAAGTTCATCATATGAGAGGTCTAATTATGCTTAGTCACCATCCAGTCTTTACCACTTGAAGATATGATGACATATGAAGATGACATTTGCCTCTTTTCATATAATGGTGCAATAGTTTAAGTACCACAGCAACACAATGGGCTCAACCCATGGGAACTGGCTGTCAAAATAATTTATGGGCCGAAAAGGAGCATCATCCTCTTAGATTCTGTTTCAGATCATGACTAAGGGACATAATTTGCTTAACATTCTACAGAGCTGCAGAAAGAGTTTGATTTCACTAACTCTATTCTTTCCCATGTCTTGCTGCACAAAACTAGAGCACTTCTTAATTTCTTAGGAGTTAAGTGGGAACAATAACTCAACTGTATATTACATATACACAGTGAATATATTAATTGAGCTAATACGAAATATTTTTTTTAAAAATCAAAATTGGCAAGCGCATGTAATTATATCAGCATAGCTGTGTGCATATGCTAAGGCTGCAGACTACATTTTACAAATGCAAGCAATGCATGATCTAACTGGTCATTATATCTACACAATTTATATAAACAGTTCCAAAACTGTCAAGGAACATCTGAAGGGTAAAGTCACCTCTGCTAGCTAAAGTCTTGACAGCTCTGCTGAGAAACTGAAGATAAAGAGTGGCTGAGATATGCTACTTCTTAGGCAAAATCCCATTGGTGATAATTTTGTCCATCCAATATGTAAGCAAAATCTGCTATCATTTTTTTGAATGAGAAATGACAGGTGGAAAAAGCTGGGGGTAGAAGAAAGCTGGGGGAAAATTATTCAAATGAAGATGCATCATGCAAAAATAATTTAAAAACTGGGTAGAGAGTTGCTAATGTCCCTTTGAGCACCAGAGATATATACTTCTAGGGTTATATTACTACTGACAGTGGTGGATGGGAAGAGATGGTTTTCTGAATTCAGGAGGGAAAAAAAGAAATGGAAGAATATTTATTTTTTCTTGGCTGACTTTTTTTCCTGTCTGTCTGTTGATTAGGTAACTCAGGTTTTTTTTTTAGAGCTATGCTATTCTTCCAAAGAGAAGACCACTTTTACAAATTTATTCCAAAATACTTTGCACCATTTATTTTGTGTTTGTTTATTTAAGCCATTCACCATCAAACACTCTGCATCAAGGCTTCACTGGAAAAATTATAGAGAATGCAAAAGTGTAGAGAATGCAGAAGGAAGGAAGGAAGGAAGGAAGGAAGGAAGGAAGGAGGCTGCCGATAAAGTAAAGATGAAAATAATTGGAGGAAGAAACCTCATGCTAAGAGACATAACCAGGTTATTACCATTGCCAATAGTGAACATAACCCAAAATTTCTTCTCCTTTCCCCCTCACTACCCCCATGGAAGAATCTGCCAATGATTCCTCCAGTTCTCCTGCCCAAAATGGAGTAACTAATTTTAAGAAGTCCTTTCTGCTCAGATGTCTATCTGTTCTTTCTGAACAGATTTGGGAGTGTGGGCTGGTTTTCATTTCTCTGTGTATGTATTCAAATAAATTGTTGTGATCTATTTATCCTCAGAAGATACATTGTGAAAGTTCTGGCATAAATCTCTGCTCAGCTGTGAATTTGCTAAGACTGTGCTTTGACGCTTGTGTGTGGATTTTCTGCAAAGAGGGGGACCTAACTCATTGTACCATTTCCTCTTGAAAAGTCAGAGGATAAAATAACCAGGTTGGTTGAGACAAGCATTCTTAATTTTTTCTTGACTCAACAGAGAAGGAAATTTCACATTGTTTCTGAGCAATCATCCCATTATCAGGCTGTGGCCAGGAAAGATGTAGAAAACAAAATCAACTCTCAGCTGGCTTCAGTCCTCTCTGAAACGTTTTATGGGAAATTTAACCAGTGTGGACTAGTTTTGAAATGAAAACCAGCCCACCCTCCAAAGCTATTTAGAAAGAAGTAGTAAACTGAATGTAAATGAGAGTCAGTAGAATGACACAATTAAGGTGTTGCACCTAGATCAGCAGCTTGAAATCAAGAGACTGAAATTCAAGTCCTCTGTTGATTACAGGGCTCCCTTTTATTTGGGGCGTTATTCTCTTCCAGCTCTATCTACCTTACTGGATTATTGTTACAAGAATAAATCTGGGAAAATGTTCCTTTTCTGCCATCCTGTGTCTTATGCTCCCAGAAAAAAATGGGAAATACTGTAACAAAGAAATAATCTCAGTAAAAAGCAGTCAACCAGCTTGAACATTCATCGATTCATCAAATTACCATTATGTGCTATTTTCTCCATGAAGATCTATCCCTAACCGTTTTTCAGGACTTCCAACTGTCCATCCATCCTGCTGCTGGTCATCCTCTTCTCTTTCCTTCCAACACTGATTTCCATTCCAACAATTGATTGTTTCACATTGGGATTAATGCAGACATTTCTGATTCCATCCTGCATTGCTAATGAAACATGTGCTCCCTGGCATTGCAAAACAAGTGTTGTCCCTCTGTAGTTGCATCATGATGCTGCATGCAATTACATAAAGGGCAGATTTTGCATCACAATGTCATCATCTCACTCCTGCCCACTTTGTCCTACCATGAACATCTACATCTTAATTCCTTACTTATAGTCTAAGACAGTGCCATTCAAGTTATATTAGAACAGTGATGGTGACCCCTGTGATACATATGTCAAAGGTGACACGTCATGACATTTTGGTTGATATATCAGCATTCACCAACACCCAACAACAGCTATTCTTGAAAGCATGACCTATTCTTGTAATATCCTCTGAGGCTGTGGAGGCTGGGCAAGAATGGGTGTGCTCTCATGTGGCCTCTGGACCTTCTGGAAGTTTCATGAGAGGTCTGTGTTCTTATTTACCCTCCAGAATCTCCATAATTCATGAGAGAATGGCATGATTTTTGCAGTTTTTGGAGGTTGCAAAGACTATGGAAGAGCATTCTCTGAAGCTGCTTCAAGAACAAAGGCCTGGTGCGACCCAAAACAGCCTCCAGGAAGGTCTCAGGGGCCTATCCACAGAAAGGGAGCACCACCTGAAGGTAAGTGGCACAGATCCTGAAGAGCGCAGGGCCATGGGAGCAATCATATCCTTTCCAAGGCTTCTGTGCCTTTGGAAAAAATGCATGGCAGATCTTTGCTTCAGGCCCAGCCTTGGCACTGCCAAGATGTGCCACTATTCAGGGTGACCTAGAGGGAGGGAGACAGAGAATGGTTTCTCTTTTATTTGGGAATGTGTATATGACAGGCCAGCAGAGTCAAATTAGGCATTTTCTGAATTTTTGACACGCTGAGCCCAAAAGGTTTGCTATTACTGTACTAAAACTTCCATGCCATTTCAATGTTATAATACACAGCAGGATCTTCAATAACTCACAGTTTAAATCAGAGCCCAGTTTAAACTATGTTTTTTGTGTTTAGGAGTTTCTGGTCAGCATCTATCTGCCTTTATTTCTCTTTAAACCATGCTAAATCTTTCTGTTTTTCTGGTATTAGAAGATCATACTTCTGAGGATCCAGGTCTGATTCAGGCTGAAATGAAGATGCAAGGTGGCTGCTTGAACAGGAGGAGTTTATTCCCACAGCATAAAAGGTACAGCTCTTGGAAGGTGAGTCAACAATCAGGGAGACTAGTTTAGCAACTTTTATAGGAGAGGGGGTCTTTTGTTATGGGGAGATTCTAAATGGAAGTTGCCTTGGTTTAATGATTTCCTAGGATTGTGTGTGTATGTTTCCTCTATAGCTTGGGGAATCTGCTTTTGTTGTCGTTTAACTAGTGTCATTTGGATTATTAGTTTCTTCCTGAAGCAGAGATGGTTGTCTTTGACAATTTCAACAATGTATCCAGCTCCATGCTTAATTTGTTTAAGTGGATACCTAGTATCTGTTTCTAGAGGCTGAAGCAATATATCTCTTTTCTCCTTTTGTTTAATATGTGGCTTAGCCCTGGGGTCTTCCTAAATAACCATAAATTGTGCCTACGAGCTGAGGGAGAAGATGGACTGGCAGTAGTGGGAGCGACTAGGTGGCTGGGAGCTAGTGGGGCTTGTGCGGGCACGATGAGCCTAATGAGCTAGTTGGGAAGCTCATCTCCCTACATTTCCCCCCTTTTGTGCAATATGATGAGGGGTTGTTTTGCACAACTAATTGTGGTGGGTAGGTTCAGAACTACTTATCTATCTGTAGCATCATGAAGGATGCTTGTTTTGTTGAGGGTTTTGTTCTACGGGATTGTACGCATTTTCAAAAGGGATGCTAAACTCTGAAGAATGCACTGTATAAGGCAACAGGAAGTTATGATAAATACGGCTGCTCCCACAGCTGTCATGAAGAAGGTCTTCAGCAGGTGAGATCAGGTAACCATGATGTTAGCCCCAAGAGGTTGAAGGGGTTAAGCCTTACTTGTTGAACCAGGGTTCTGAGGTTTGGGATATGCCCTTCTATCAGTTGGGAGTTATTAGTCAGATTAAAGCAGCACATCCCTTTAAATTCCTCATACCTGTGATTGTGACGGAGCAGGAAGTAATCAATTGTTGCTTGGTTTTCTAATGTTGCTTCTTGGGCTTGTCCAAACTCATGGTTTAAGGCATCCAGTGTTTTGGAGGTACTGTTTAAGCCTTTGGCAACTATGTGTGCTAAATTGTTAAGTTTTGGGGCATTACCTATGGCTTGTCCAGAGACACCAACTAGGGAGATGGCAAGAGAGAGATATTCCTCTTTGCTCCATAAAGTGGTGTGGATGTCGAAGTAGGGGGCTAGTATCTGAAAGTTCCTTTTGCTCCATTGCACTTTTCTAGCAGAGGGGAGGATAACGGTTAGCCTACATAAAGATCAGGGCCCCCTGTAACATTTGCTGGGCTATATGAGTAGGCTTGTTTCCCACAGAGGATGAAGCACCCAAGGAGTAGCTTAAAGTGAGAAAAGGTAAAGGATATTTTCTTTGTGTGGTTGTATGTCAACATGGAAGTGGTGAGGTTGAGGCAGTTTCTAACTCTAAATTCTGGTTGTTGGCACCCAGTTAATTTAAAACACTCTCTGCTACTGTCATGGTGGCAATATTCAGCTTAACATTGTCTCATCCCTGATTTTGGTGGATTGTCCCCATTCATAATTGGTGTCACAGGAACATCAAAATTGCTTAGAACTGTATAGTTTTGAATGATCTAGGGAGGGGTGGCAACTCCTATGAGGCAGGATATAAGAATGTCTTAGACTGATTTTCCCCCTGCTAAGCAAAAATTAGTCATATTTAAAACTTTAGTCGCTAGGTATTTGCATATGTTCACATCCTTAGGAAATTAACAGTTCCCATCAGCCCTCCTACTCCTGGCAGTATTATTACACATACAAAATAAGCTGTGATTAATCCCATTATATACAGCCAAGTCCTGTTCTTCAAATAGAGCTTTCAATCCCCACTGGTCACTTTCTGGATCTTTGATGAGTTTGAAGGGAGACACTTTGGGTTTTGCCATGACCTCATTGCTGTGGTCCATTACAGCTGGTTCGACATAGGACCAGTGGATCCATGCATTGCATTCAGTGAGCCTGATAGATGATTGAGTAGTGAGCAGGACTTGGAAAGGCCCCTTCCACTTATGCTGCAGTGGGGAGCTCGTAAGTGATCAGATCCAAACCCAATATCCAGGCTCATAGGAATGTAGGGCTTCTTCTAATGGTAAGATCTATGTCAGCACTCCCTGTCTTCACAAATACTGGAGATATCTATATAGGGAAGAAAGATAAGAGAACAACGCAGAATCCCCCCTTTCTAAGTTTAAGGAGTGGGGGTCCACTCCTTTCATGACATCTGATGGTCTCCCAAACACCAGCTTTTAAGGGCTAACCCCCATATCCTTCCTGGATCTTGTTCACAAGTGGAATAAGGGAATGGGCAGAACCTGAGGCCTGAATTCATTTTACTGGATAGAATTTTCTCATAAGTATAGTTTCTTCAATTATCATGGCTTAGTAAAGGGAAACTGTTGTTACTGTGCTTATTTAGGATACACCTCCCTCATACACGTCAGGCTTTCTATCCCACCTGATTTTAATTATTTCTGGAGCCTTGAAATATTCCTAGATGTCTCAAAACACTGATTTTTTTCCCCTCCAAAACACACCAATTCAGGCCTCTGACTCCTGATGAATGACTGAGAAACTTCATTCCTATACAAAAATGAGAGGTTCCAGAGAACAGTAGAACACAGAAGTTTTATACACAACTATAATCTTTTGAGAGAAAGAAGCAGGAGGATATTAGAAAAGCAGGGAGAACTGAAACAAAGTTAATAGACACAGAAAAAATAGCAAAGATTTAAAGAAGAGGATAAACTTAGCTATGGTAAAATAGGAAAGGTCAAAGTTTGCTAGTCATTTCTGGTTTATCTTTGCTAAAACTGAAATGGACAAACATATTTCTCTCTAAATATACTCTTTGTAAAAACAAACATATGGCAATTAAAATGTATGAAAGGCATTCAGCAAAAAAGAGCCACTTGTAACTTTGAGTACTGATTTTCTACACATAGTGAGTAAATTTAGGCAAGTTGTATTTTTAATATGTTGGACTTCAGGTATTGAGGAAAATCTTGAGATGAATTATCTGGACCACTCAGCACATCCTATCGCTGGGTTTGCTACTGAACTTGATTACTGAATTAAATCATATTCAGGTAAGTTTGCATAGCATAGAAAACCACAATAAACCAAAACTAACCAGCTTTAGAGAATTGTGAGAATGCTAGCTGAGCTGGTAATAAACATATTGGGTGAATCTATCAAGTATCTATGCCAAAGGATGGGAGAACTGCCTATAAAAGAAGGCAGACATCTATCAATTCAGTAATTGCATCAAGATGGAGAAAGATATACTTCAGGATTCAACTGGTCTTTTCTTCATGGCTTTTTCTGCCCCTTTCCCAAAGCCCATTCAATTAATTCAGGTTAACTCCACTAATCAAGTTAAAATTATGAGGGGACAAAAATTACAGAAGATTCCCTCCATTCTGAGGGCAGAAATAGACCAGAGAGAAGAGAAATAGATCAGAGAGAAGAGAGGCAGACCCTAGATTGTGCAACTAGCTAGATCAATGTTTCTTATCCTCAGCATCCAGGTGTCCATCAGAAAAAATGAACAGGGGCAGCCTTATATTCTCCCTATTCCAACTCCCATTCACTCCATTTTGGAGTGTAGCATCAGCTTTTTATGGCCTTAGGTCAGCCTATATAAATAAAATGAATAAAATATAAATGCGGCATAAGTAATAAAAACAACAATAAAATAAGGAAAAGCAAGTTAGGTTGTGTTTAATGTTAACAATGTGGCCAAAGTGTAGTTGTATTAGATAATATTGGCTGCCTCCTTTCAGAGCTGAAAAACAGCATTCTTGCAGTCTGCCCAGAGAGAGAAGGGGATGCCACCCATCCTCCAGGTGGGGCTTCGAGGAGTATATTTTCAAACTGCAATACTGTATAGTAGAACATGTTGTGTCTCCACTACAGCATGGGAGCCCATGAGCAGAGTTGTTCGTGGAAAGGAATTTTTTGATATTTGTCATCAATAAATAAAAGAGATGAGGTTCAAGGATTAGGAAAAATGTCTTAAAAGTAAGAGGTACCAGTCAGTGGAATAGACTAGGAAGTTCTAATGGGAGTTGAAGGCCATGTCTCTTAAAGTTGCCATGGTTGAGAAACACCAAGTTAGATTCTGTAGATCAGGAAAACTGGAAATTACTGACTGTGGAATAACCCTTTCTTGTTGGGGAGAGGGTGCTGAAAGTGACAATTACATGGAAACTGGCAAATAGGCAAATATATTTCCCCGCCCCCCCAAAATAAAGGTTACCTCTTCTTTTTTCCTACTTTTTCTGAAGCTTGTATCAAAATCAGAAAGAGAAGGGAAGTGAAGGGTATTGAAGGAATTAGGGAAATGAAATGCTAATGGCAAGGATAAAGGCTGAGAGAGGAAGGGGGCATGCTCCCCTTCTAATATTCCCAAAACACATCTCTGACCTGACTTACTTCCAAGTGAATGGTGCCAAAGCATAACAGAACAGATTTCATATACCTTGAGGCTGTCCTTGGCTGGTGCTGGAATTAGGAAAAAATACTGTTTTTATATCAGTACAGCTAATGACAATTTAAGCTTATCTCAGGACTTTTCAAAATGGTCTGCTAATTGTGGCAAGAAGATACCTTGTTAACTGTTTCAGGAAGACAAAAATGAATGGCATTACCTTCTATTCAGACCCAGTGCACACAGATGCAGCTTACGTCTTTTCCTGTTCTAGTTTTAAAATGGGCATTTCCAACATTTGTTGATTCAGACTTGGTTGCCTGGACCATCTGAAGCACCTTGTATTGGAAGAAAGGTTAGGAGCAGAGATCTCTTCTGTTTCTGTTGGCCACGTAAAGGACCTTTTGGTGTGCTCCTTTCCTGGTTCCTGTTTTACAGGGCCATTCATTCCCTTTAGGAGGATGTTAGGGGCCAGGGGTATTTTTAGGAAATGGGGGAAACAGCTCTATCTGTTCCTCATCCTCCCCATGTAAAGATTCCCACCAAGTTCTGATGGAGCCTGCAAAATACTGCTTTGTGCATGAGTTTATTGGATACATTTTTGAATGTATGTCTAGTGATCTTCTAAACCTATCAAAGGGTCAATATTTCCACTGATCAGCCAAAGAGAACTTAGCAGTATGAAGCTAATTAACTAATTACAGTAGGGGGATAGGAAAAGAAAATATTTTATATGCAAGTGCTTACAGTAGTTGCACTTCAGTGCTATCTTTCTTCCAGGTGCTGGAAATCATGCAATACTGGGAGTTTTTAATGTGATTTCCAGACTCCGAAGAAGAGAAAGGCTCTCCTAAATGCAGAACCTCCAGTTTCTAGATTAGACAGTGGACTAGTAGAGAAGAAAATCTCCACATGTAGAATTCATGCTTTTTCCCATCACTGCAAAGGCATCAATTGTTTCTCTGAAACCCCTCTGAAGACAGAAAAAGGACAAGAAATATAAATAAAAAGTGGTACAATGTTTAAGTTACTGCTTAACTTAAGCATTCTATTTGCAGAATTTCTTGACACCCAATAGGAAAGGCTGAGTCTGATCTCCACATGGAGGCTGTTTGAAAGTATTAACTTGCCCTCCTCAAAACCGACTCCTCATCTTTATCCTCAAGTGTGTGGGATTCAAGCAGCTGCTATTACAACTTTAAATAGGTCAGGGTGATTCTAATGGGAGCAGGTTGTTCCAAGCACCAATCCATGATGGGCTTTATGGTCAACACCAGCCACTTTAAATTACACCTGAAACAAATCATCAACCAATGCAGGATCTATACAATGAGTGTTATTTGCTCCAAATTTTGGGAGCTTATAAGTATGCAGTATGCTGAATTTTGCACCAAATGTCATTTCTGTGTAATCTTTGAGGGCAACTTCATATAAAGTGCATTGTGGTAGTCTAACCAGGTGTTAATGAAAGCATGACTTAACATTGCCTGGTCTTCCTGCGTCAATTTGCAGGAAAACTGCAGTTAGCATACAAACCAAAGCAGAACAAAGTCCTCTCTAGCCATGGCCTCTACCTGTTCTTCCATGAGTCCAAAGAGTCCTCCAAATGCAAACTTGCTTCTTTATGTATAGTGCCTACCCACCCAGAAATAAGACTGACATCAGGTAAGAATGCAGTGCAAATACATCTTACACAGTTTCTTACACAGTTTTCTTACAGTTTTCTTACACAGTCTGTTTCTCCCATCCAGACCTTAACAGCCTCCAGAGACTGGGATAGGAGATTGGCAGAATCTCCATTATGGCCCAGGATAGGAATGTAAAAGTTGGGTTTCATCAGCATACTGAGGCTACTATGCCTAATTTCACTCAGAAACTTCATATACTGTAAAGGCCATTTGACCACCTTCTCATACTCATTGACTAAAACCATCCACTGAAGAAGGCATAGAACCTCCAAACTCCAATCCTAATAGACAGTTCAGCAAGATAGATGGCTGGTGGTATCAGAAGCTACAGAGAAGTTTGAAAGGATGAGGAGGGAGCACAAACCTAACTTCATCTAATCTCAAGGCCAACAGAAAGGCACTGTTGCTATGTGGATGGACCCTTACGTTTATGTCTGTCTCATGCACTGTGAAAATGAAAATGTCATCTATTGAGATCTTGGTGCAAAATGCAGCAGAAATACTCTCTCTTGCATTTTCATTCACTGCTTATTCTGTACTGCCTCCTTCATAGTCACATAATTGTAATAATCAAACACAATTAGAGAGAGAGAGAAACTTGAAAGCAAATTGAGTTTAGTTATCTGTTTTGATTTGCATAATGTTATGCAAATAGTTCTTTGCACAATGCTGCTATGATCTATAGTTGCAGCACTGTGTTGAGAACAGCTACTGAGAGCAAATCAAAACAGCTGCCTATTCTTTTTGTGATTCCTATTCTTGCTCTGTGAATCTCAGACACCTTTGAGGAAACAATCATGGATGGTTTGTCTGAGCAGGGTGGTCAGGAGACAGGCTGAATGCTGCAAATTAATTTCTAGGTGATTAGCAGGAAGTTACTAATTGCTTCTGGTTCCTCGCTGTGTAAGAAAATGATGGCTTCCACTTTAAATTTTAATAACAAAATAAAGAAAGCAGAAGAAGAATCAGGTGAGGCTATTTTTGATAGACTGTGAGTTCCATTCACTTCTAATACTCCAAGCAAGTACCTGAACTCTAAATTCATTGTTTTAATTGCATACAGTGGGGCAAAAAGTATTTAGTCAGCCACCAATTGTGCAAGTTCTCCCACTTAAAAAGATGAGGGAGGCCTGTTATTGTCATCATAGGTCTACCTCAACTGTGAGAGACAAAATGTGAAAACAAATCCAGACAATCACATTGTCTGATTCGGAAAGAATCTATTTGC
>JANHZU010004319.1:50598-64728 GCA_032468055.1 Acrochordus granulatus
AATATACTACAAAACTGTATTTTCTGAAAATGTTTGTTGCAATTGCAGAATGAGAAGATTTTTTCTCTTTTAAAAGCATTCTGCCTAAAAAAAGGTGAAAAAGTTTGAATATTGAACTCAATGCTGTTCAGCACCAGTAAGAATTCAAAAGACTTTTAGCATTCTTGGATATTAAAAAAAATCAGCTATCACAAACATTTAGCATTTTGTTCAAGATGCAAGTGATTTCTATTTACAATAATCTGTCAATAAATTTTAATATTTAAAATTTACATTCATAAAAGTGTTGCAGAAATTTATGTTTACTTTTTAAAAATGTACATACAAGGACATCCCATGTAAAAGGTTCACTGAAGAATTGAACCAATAGAAAGAGCAATTTTATTCAATTTTGCAAAACTCCACTTGAAGGCAGTTCACATTTCAACATTCACAAATCCTTAATTACTTGCTTGCTTATGAAAACTAAAATTCCAGTAATAAAGGTGAAAATGTAAACTAATATCCTATTGAGATCAGTAGAAAAATGTAACTTCCACAGGCAGAGTATGTAGTAATGATTCTGTAGAAAATAGTTCAGCTTGAATGTAGTGATGTAACAAACAGGTGACTCAAAAGAGTGGTCTTGAACAGACCTATAGTTGTTATAGTTACTTTAGCAGCCAGCAGTTTGTTTTCCAGTTCAGCTTTTAGAGTACTAAAGAGACCTAACAATTCAATATCTTCTTAAACATTAAAATTCATTTTTGGCATCTAAAGACACATAAAAATGTAGTCATATAACATATGCAGTCTAAATCCATCAATTGCACATAACTGCTTAAATCTGTTCTGCAATAATTAGGTACCCAAAATAAGAAAAACAGAAAAAAACATTAAAATATTGCACAGCCACATACCTAGAAAGTAAAGTTGATGTTAAAAAAGCTCTTCCCATGGATGATATAAATTACCTTCCATATAAAAAAGTATAAATATCTCTTAAAATACCGCAGCAACTACAGTTTAATATCACACATTATTTTATCTGTTAATGAGGTAATAACCAAGTTTGTTACAATTTTTTTATTCCTACTGGAAATATTTTAGGGCAGCAACCAGAAAAAACTTTTCTAAAAATATGTCTGAATCCAGAACAGCAATGTGTGCAGCTCTTCCTATAAGAGAATCAGCTGTGTTTGGCAGTGCACAATGCACATTGTATCGAATTAAACAGCAGTCCTTGTTTTGAAGAACAGGCAGAAGCAGATTCTGGATCATTTCAGCATATATTGGTCCTGTAAAAGAAGAATCTGCATTATTTATTTAACTAGCATTGCATGTATTTCCTTCCTATTGTACAATTAACAGAGCAAACCCTATATTTAAATGTATCAGTTAAAACCCATTCATAAATATTCCAAGCACAAACGTCTTGGTCCATTATTTATTTAACAAATTTATATGTCAAAAATGACTCTCAGCAGATTACAATGCAAAATCATGTTAAAACCATAAATAGTAAAATTAAAAATTAACTAGACAGAAAGGAGGGGAGCATGGAATATGTGAGGGGAAGTGAGAATAGCTTAATCTGCTAGACACTTCCATGATGAAATACCCCATTGGGGCCCCAAGCCAGCTGGCAGAGCCAGATCTTCAAGTCCTTTCAGAAGACTAAAAGGGTGGATGGGGTCCTCACCTTGGAGAGCTCAATGTTCCAAGGACAGGAGCCATGGCAGAAAAGGCTTTTCTCCTGGACCTCCACCAGTTGGAATTCTGTGACTGACAGGGTCCGCAGCATGCCTCATCTGCCAGCCCTATTTAGCCAACAGCTATATTAACTACCTACAGTAGCTGTAATATCTGCTTTAAAAGCCATATTTGTACTGGCTGATAGAATAAAAACAGCAAAGAAGTTTAGAGTATCCCCACAAAGGACTTTCCCAAAGTGCCATTTCTAAAAAACCTCCAAGAATAACCATCCACCAAATTCTTGCTACATTTTAGTCAAGCAAAGGATAGCAAAACAATATCTATGAATATTCTTATTAATTCAGGTCATGAAAAGTAGTAAAAATTGAAAAAATTTGCAAATTTCCTTAAAAAGGAACTTTTAATTACAAGATGTTATTGGAGATGCTTCGCCTTCTATCTGGAAGGCTTTTTCAATCCATCTAAAAATGAAAAAATGATCAATAGCAAACAGTGCTTCAGGAGGTGAACAAGCACACAAGAAGGGTTGTATAGAAGACAGATCTGTACATGAAGAGCACCGATGCTTTTAAAATAACTACTATTTTAAGCATAAAATAACTTCCAAGATACAGAAATATGATGGCTGATCTGAATAAGAGACTGTGAGATTCATGGAGGAAGGTTACAAGAAGACAAATGAAAAAGGTGAACATTTATAGCTAATTTTTAAGTCCTTTTTGAAATTTATTTTTTTAATGAACAAAGATGGTAGTTTGCTTATCCATTCGTTTTTAGTCCAAACTGCAACATTCACACAGTTTGGACTGTGAGCAAATAATATGGCAGTATTTAAAACAGCATTAATGATACTAGGAGAAATAATGAATTTATATCCTCTTAAAATATTTTGTTGACAAAATATTTCTTTAGGAAATATTTCTTTAGGACAAAATTTTTCTTTAGGAAAAAAATACACAGTTAAGTTTTTATTTTTTAAAAGATTTTTGGGAGCCTATCACATTATTCTTCCTTAAATAGACTCCTGAAGGACTGTTTTTTAACAGATAGTCCCCACATTATATAAGCTCTGATTTAATAACTTCAAATTTAAGAAGCAAGTATGCAAATAGGAGTTCTCATATTTGTATAATACTGTATTACTGATTACTGTATTTGTGTTTTTAACTTTGTTTAGCTGCCCACAATTGCTATTACAAGAGGGACGCCACATAAATTGACAAAGGTATACATAAAAAAATGTGCATATGCCACAAGGGTGCCATTTGATGTGTGTAACAATAGGTTTAATGGGAGTTCTCTCTTACATAATCCAGGGACTACCTATATGTAGTTTCTCCTTGATATGCTTCATTAACACTGATCTGTCCCTCATTAGAAAAAAATAAGACCCGTTGCCCTAGAATGACATTATTCAAGATTCAACTGCATATTTTTCTGAATATTTTTAAATAGTAAACAGCCATCATTTCAGAAATGTCTGTATCTTAGCTAATACCTGTCTGTTTATCCTTCAAAGCTGTTTTGCACATCTCAATGCGGGCAGAATGATAAGGGACATAACGATCTTGCAGGGATCCTACTAATACTATATTTTTGAAATACTGAAGACCTGTGGAAAGACAATAATTGTAAACATTAAGCAACACAAATACAGCAGCAATTACCATCTTGGAGAAATGCAGGTGATAGGCCAAGAAAGCAAATGATCCTGCCCCTCCCACAAAAACCCTGAATTAAGACTTTATTGGGAGGTAACAAATGCTGGGATCCCATTACTCTCTTTCTATGACTAAATTAAGGCACATGCAGGAGAGGAGAATAAAGAAAATTATGTTTTCTGGCAATCATCAACATCAAGCCTTTGAAGTTTAATCATGGGTTCTGGCAATCATCAACATCAAGCCTTTGAAGTTTAATCATGGGTTTATGATTAGGTAGAGATCCAGAAATATATGGTGAAATAGGTTTGAGGACTACCAACAGATTTAAGGAAGAATGGTAAAACACTTTTCTTAGATTTCCACTGAGAGTTACAGTGGAATTCATTTAATTTTTTGGCAAACAAAACAACAGTCTCATTTGTAGTTTCTGTGAAACCTCAGATTATGCACGAAAATATAGTCCTTGCCTAGTTAATCTTAAAACCATTTTCTTTATTGCCATTTTACAACTTACAGAACAGTAATAAGCCATAAACCTTATGCTTTCATCTGTATTTTTCATTTAACATTCTAGCAATGGAAATATTTGGCAAGAAATGCTATTTCACTGTGCCTGTGAAACTGGCCTACAAGGCTTTGATTTCCAAAACCAAAGAAAGTAAGACCTTGTATTATTGGCATAACTACTCTTTTTGAAAAATTATATCACATAGTATATTACTAACAGAAGTCCTATGAAATTTTGTAGGAAAACTTTAAATCTGAATGTCTGAGAGCACTGGTATCACATTCACTGACTACAATTATTCCACTATAATACACTGATGTATAATAAAAACAGATGTTTCATTAAAAGTTAATGCTTTTAAAGATATTGGAATAACTTACCTGCTTTTCTACTAAGTTTGTATAAGTAGGTTTGCCGGGGGTCTGAATGATCTCGACAGGTCAACTGTAGCAAAGATCCTGACTTCTTCCACTTCTGCATAAACCACAGACCTATATTTTTGCATATATTACATATGAATACACAAAGCATAATTATACAAATAATTATTTCAATAATTGTATCATTAGTGTTCACTCTATATATCTTAAAAATGTTCTAAAGGTAGTCCTCAACTTATGACTAGTTGCTTAGTGATGCTCAAAATTATGACCAAACTGAAAAAGGGTACTTTTGACTGGATCCAAAGTTCTGACAATTGCACATCCCCTTGGTCATGTGGCTGTACTTCAGGCACTCAGCAACATAGCCGTGTTTATGGCCATTTGCAACAATCATGTGACCACGTTTTATGACAATTTTGCTAAAAATTAGCAATTACCTCTGCTTTTTGGCAAAACTGTGCCCATAGTGAATCAGTGGTTTGCTTAACAACTGTCAAAAAAATTAAAACTGGGTTGGCTTCATTATGGTTGTATCTGTACTCCATCTGTTTATCTAATATGTATGAATTAGAATTATAAACACACATATCAAGTGAATATTATTATATTAATAATGTATTATTATTTTGTTTATTAATAGACAAAATTCTTACTGAAGAATATATGGCAGACAATGTAAATGTTCTTTAGTACATTAGTCTTCTGTTTTTTAGTCAACTGATTATATGTTGTAGTCTGTCGCCTCAAAAGCAAATCTTCAATGACAAAACAGAATGGGAATTATTTTGAACAAATTCCCAGAAATTGGTAGTCAATAATCCTGAATATCTCAGGAAACAACTCATTCCAAATTAAATGCTCTGAAATTTGAGGATATATTAGTGAAACTCTACTTCAGATCCTAATCAAAGTGATTTCCAGGAAAAACCAAGTCATACTGGTGATCCCTTTGGGATGACAATATTAATCTTTGCTCCCTTTTCTAATTATTTATTTGTATCCTGCCTTTCTTACTTTATAAACAACTCAAGGCAGTAAACATATTTAGCAAACTTTCCTCCTATTTTCCTCATAACCACCCTGTGAAGTGGGTTGGGCTGAGGAGAGAGTGACTGGCTCAAGATCACCCAGCTGGCTTATGTGATCTTTTACGTTTATTTTATAATAAACATAAAAGTATTAGCATTTTTCTTTATGTCTCTTACATATTTCCCCCATATTATTTTAAAAATTAATAATGTATATACAATCACATTTGACATAGAAAAGTGATACAGAAACATGAATTTGTATATCAAATTGAAATATTTCAGCTCTACCAATTTTACTAAATATTGTAGATTGTACATTCTTTAATACAGAGGTAGGCAACTTGGTATCCTCCAGATGTTTAAACAATTATTCATGTTACCCTAACCAGTGATTTTAATAACTGAGAATTACAAGATTTGTGCATCAAACCATCTGGTTGCTTCTTCCTACTTCAGTATATTACCTCTGATTATTTAAATAGTAAGACATCCTGTGCATTTTTACTCAATACTAAAAACATTTGCTCAAATTTTGATCATTCAAAGAAAATAATTATACTCTTTAAAAAGATTAAAATAAGCCAACCATTCTTATAGTTCTGAGACTTTAAAATGGACATCAGGTCTAATTTTTTTACCTGTATTAACAAGAGTACTGCTGTTGTAGAGCGTACCAAGATGTGGTCCAGACAGAGATAGGAAGGTATAAAGTTTACTGAGGTAATACCTAAATCTAGGTCTTGTGAGCACTGAACGGATTATTAAATTACCTAGTGAATGTCCAATAAAACTGAAGAAAAAAGAAAGAAAATGTGTGAGGTTTGAAAAAATACTTTTTAATACATTAGCAAGTGAAATCCATGAGCATTAAATTTGTTTTTCTTCCAAATCTTGGAGACTGCCTGGTCAAATCCTGCAGTTTTCTTGACAAGAATTTTCAAGAGGTTTGCCCTTGCCTGCTTCCCAGGGTTGAAAAAAAGTGACTGGCTCAAGGTGGCCCAGCTGCTTTTGTGCCTAAGGCAGGAGTGGAACTCACAATCTCCCAGTTTCTAGCCTCATGCCTTAACACTAGACCAAAGTGGCTCTCAACTCTGCTTTGCAATACTGTAAATACTATCCTTTCTGCATATGCCTATAACAATCATGCAATTTATGAAAGGATTTTCTGTTTGCTTACCAAAATCACCATCAATGGGGGTATAAACAAAAATGCTAAGGCAGAGCATAGTTTGGCTATCAGTGGTTTCCAAGCTTTCAACATCATTCCACTTACTTGTAATCTTTCCTCTACTTTCCTTCTGTAATTTTCATTACACATTATGGAACTTTGTTTGAGAAGGTACTAGAGCAATAAGTTGTGGGTAACACAAAAACTGCCTATCCTTGTTCAATGCATTTAACTCTCAGGGATTTACCACATCCTAACTTCATATTCATGAAAATACCCTTGACCAAATGATACACATTGCTTTTTTTTCTTTCAAGAGAACATGTGTTCTGTTATATCAATTGCTTTTTATGGTTTAAGAAATTATAATCCCACTTTTTAAAATAAAATCTTCCTTATAGTGACTATCATCCAGAAAAAAATAAATGGATCTGAAAAATTTTAAGTGGATCTAAAATCATAACCACTGTCTAAAAACATTTTTGACAAACATTTCCAATAATTACTGGCATGTTAAACAATGAAATATAGTTTAACAAGCAGGCCCATTTTTGAAACTAAATAAAAATTCTAGAGCATCTTTTCAACCCAGGACAAAATAAAGAGAGAAGTTGAGGAGCCTGAAATTTATTCTAAAAAAATTGTCTGAATTTGATACAATCATTTTATCTCCCATCATCATCTTCTTATCTTATCTTTACAATGATCACTTGCTTATGTAATGTTACATATAAAACAAGAATTGAAATAGTAGAAGATGAAACCAGGAGTACAAGATCTCATGTAGTTAGTGAGCACAAGTGGGAGCGGAAACTATTTTCATGTACTATTAGTTCTAAAAATCCAAATAAAAATACATTTCTTACATTTACTGCATATCAGATGGCATGGTTGAAGAGCAGAGAAAGGTTTACATAGCACTACTAAATATCAACAATACAAAATTTCCAAGATATTTCCACAAAATTTTGATAGCCTTTTCGTACTTTTCGTAGTGAATAGTGGTGATATAATACAGTAAAACTTACATGAAACAAAACTGACATTTTTCAAAACCTAAGAAGGGTAGGATAGGTTATGAATATAAGAAGGAAAAGCAATCTTTTTCAGACAAAGAATCAAGCAAAGCGGAATTCCCCTGCCCCCATGAAGTTGTGGTAATTTATTGTATAGCTAATGTGTATTGAAAGAGAACACAGAATGCTACTACAGAAATAGTAACCTCATCATTCTTGAAAATGGGCAAGCTAAATGTCTCAGTATTTGATAATTCAGGATAATGATTAATATGTTGTTTGTGAACAAATAAGTTTCATATATCTTCTTCCTATTCTCCATAAATTAAATTGACATATTTTTGCATATTCTCACAGAGGAGAAAAAGTACATTGTAGGGCAAAAGTTTTATACATGTGGAAAGCTTTTCAATTAAATTTAAAATAAAATTTAAAAGATGTACAGTTTATAAGACCAATTTTTCCAATGCATTGTACAATTTTTAATTCAGCTTGGCATATGCCTTGGTACCAAACTTCCTGGAAACCTGCAAACACCTATCCAATAAAAACCTTCCTATATTTTACCTGCATCTTGGATTGAATATCTTGGATTAGTTATCAGAGAATTATTCTTTAGCTTTAGGGACCTCCTTTACTTGTGACAAAAAAACAAAACCAAGATAATAGCATTCATGAAATCAGGATCTCCTATTTTCTCCCAAACTTATACAAAAAAAAAGAGGATTTCCATGCACTAAGAGAAATGTCAAGATTATCTTTACTCTTCCAATATTGTCAAAGACCATGATATCTAAATGGTGCTGATGAAAATGATATTAATGAATTTAATAGCAAACTTGCGCCATTACGTTTCCAGTAGGGTTTACTTGTACCAACATAGGATAGATTTTTTATCATAAATAAATAAGACCGCAACTGTAATTCTCCACATCACTGTAGCAGTTCTGCAAATTTATACATCTTCATTTCACCTCCAGCATAATAAGCTTCCTGAATACATATACATGATAGAGATACCTTAACAATCTTGTCATTTCAATTTTTCACACATTCTTTGTGAGTATCCTCTCTTTCAATGAAGTTTCAATTCATTAAGCAACTGCCATAAGCTATTAGTCTGAAACAATGAGCATGCCTGTATGTGTGGCTATATCTATATATATGTATATCTCACAAAAAAGAAACAAAACTTCAGTCTTGTTTTTTTCAGTCTTTTGTGTTGCAAGACCATTAACAGAACTGGGATGGATTCTGCCCTTCTTCACCAGCAGAGACCTTTCAAGAACCACAGTCATCTATCCCCATCACTATAAGAAGACAATCTCTGCCAGTTTGCGCTCTTGCCTTCCAGACTGTCTAGCAAGAGCCTGAAAGGGACACTTAGCATTAAAAATGTAAGATCTTACTTATCT
Source organism: Acrochordus granulatus (assembly GCA_032468055.1). Lineage (NCBI taxonomy): Eukaryota > Metazoa > Chordata > Lepidosauria > Squamata > Acrochordidae > Acrochordus > Acrochordus granulatus. The sequence continues at coordinate 59,479 of JANHZU010004319.1, forward strand.
GCATAATATACTCATGAACAATTTATGCACCCAGTTAGTACAATTGTTACTGACAAAACTAAACAAACAGAAATGAATTTCTTTGTCGCCGGTCAGCTGAAAATACCAGGGGATAAGTATTGGCTTATAACATTCCTATGCCAGAAAGAGACTTGACCTTTCTTAGCATTTTTCTCTTTGATAGATAACACTTCACACTTTTGCTAAAACAGGATACCCCCACTCAGATGCACACCAGAAAAGTTTGTCATTCAAAGCCTGAGATGGCCTGAGAAAGTAATTTTATACCAAAGATGTGTGACCACACTTGGCAAGCCAGGGGCTATCCTCTGAAAAGTAGGGCCAGGTCTATTCAATAAAGTATTCAATTCAATTAAAAGATTAGCTGAATTAATGGTGTGGTTACTCCTTATACAATGTTCCTTTTCTGTCACATGAAAAATTGCACCATAAAATTTGATAGCAACACTTAAAGGAATTCTGAGGACTTCACCCAAGGCTTTGAGCAGGCCATAGGTTAATCCTGAAGTGTCCAGTTACAACTTTCTCTGTTGTACTGCTAATGGTTACACTGCTGAATTAACTCCTTGCAAAGCCTACTTCAGGATTATTCTGGCCCTGATTAGCAAAATGCATTTATTGGGAAGAAGTGAAAAAGTGAATGAAACTTTGTTTGTTCTGAAACAGAGGGCTAAAGGGTGAGCGAAATGTTCTTGCATGAAAAATTTCCATCCATCCATCCATCCATCCATCCATCCATCCATCCATCCATCCAGGTGAGGGATTAGGATTACTTTGTTTTATGAATGGCAACTGGGGAACCCATTCCTGTGGATATTGTCATTTGATTTATCCAGAATGCAACATTCCAGGAAAGCAATGGCTTCCATTGGGAACAACCTCCAAAATGTTCTCTGTTGCTGTGGCACCATTAGTGCCACAGAAGGAAGTCAAAATAGTAATTCACAAAAAAAGCAGTGAAAACAAGTGCCACAATGAAAGGACTGTAAATCCAAGGAAAACAAACAGTATTAGAACAGATTAAATCATGAAAATAAATAGACTGTCAAAATCAAACAGATGCGTTCCTATTCAAAGCTTCCAGTTTAGCTCGTTTAAAAAACACATTGAAGACTGTGAGGTTTTGAAATCTTATTTCTCACCTTTGACATGGTACTTCCTTGAAGAATTTTACAATGTTTGGGTGGCTAGTCATTTAGGTGCTTTTTGTAATTGGAGGAACTGTTGACATACTTCTTTGTTGTCCTATTTTTTTTCATTGATTTATCAAAAGTATACCTCCTAATAATCAACCAAGACCCTCAGCATCAGGTAAACAACAACCAAAACAAAACATGCAGGGTAAGCTACAAATGAATCAATGCAACATTAAAAATAAAACATAGATGTAATATGTTTTGTGATCATGAATGCCAACCAATAAATGGACTTCTGCATTCTGGATTAGGTAAACCTTCCAAGTGGTCTTCTGAGACAATTCTACGTAGAGTGAACAGCAGTATCCAAAATGAGGAGGGATGTGGTTGTGAATTAGTATTATAAGGTCCTGCAACTGCCATATTGAGAAAGGTTCCCACTTCATGGTCTTCACCTGCTGAAGATACAGAATCTCTAAGTCCAGGAGGATCTCCAAATTGCAGAACTGATTTTTTTTCAGGTGTAGCCCTTGTCAATAACCACAATACTGGTTGCTATCAGACCATCTTGTGGACAGAGGTGTTCTTGTTTTATTTGGACCTAGTGTTTAATATCAGCATCTTAAGGCCAAGAACACTAAAGTAGGACTACTAGGACCCAGATCTGAGGCAAACAGACTAAAAATAAATGTCTTTTATTATTTCTCAGTCAACCTTCCTCATAGCAGTATTTTTATCATCTTAATCTTGACTCATCACAAACAGTTATACCGGTTAGTTCTTCACTTCATGATATCCAGGCTTCCAACCATTTCAACACTCATTTCATAAGTTACAAACTCATGATCATAACAACCTCCCAAACATAGTGCCAGTGATTTGGCAAGCCATTCCTGCCTGTAACTCCAATCACACTCATTCATACCCCTCTATTTTATAAATCTCAACCCTTCAGTAAGGAAACCTCAGCATTGAAGAGCGTCCCCACTAGTGCCAAATACTAATTCTCCTCACCTTATCTGTTCTCTTATTTCTGCTGAGTGACCAGTGACAGGCCAATTAGCCGCAAGCTGAGCTGGCTATTTTTGTCCAATCCCATGACCGGATTCTTATGAGCTTGTTGGCCAGAAGCCCAAGTTTGAGATCCAGGCACCACATAGTGGGGTGAGCTCTCATTTTTCACCCCAGCTCCTGCTAACCTAGCAGTGTGAAAGCATGTAAAATGTAAGTAGATAAATAGGCACTGCCTAAATTGGTAGGAAGGTAACAGCATTCCATTTGCCTCAGCATATAGTCATGCTGGCCACATGACCACAGAAGCTTCTTCAGACTATGCTGGCTCTTTGGCTATGAAATGGAGATGAGCACCTCCCCCTAGAATTGCACACAAATGAAAAAGAAAACCTTTCCTTTACCTTTTTTTATGTGGGAATGATTGTGGGAGACAGGAGAAAAAGCCTCAGATTAGCAATGGCCAGATAAGAGGCAATTGCATTCATATAAGGAATGGGGATATGGCCAACATCTCAGAAGGGACCCCTCTAGTTTCTTGGACTGTAAAGGCAAGAGGGGAGAGATGTACGTTTAGACTTACAGCATTCTGTTGATATAACCTTACTATACTGAGAGAGCTAGTACCCCTGAGTGGGCTTTTTATCTAGAATACCTTACGAGTCTGATAGTTCATCATATTCTCAAGGAGGATATTAGCAGCAGCCTCTACCTCAGTTGCTTTCTTACTCTCTATAAAGATCTAATACCAGCAATCTGCAACACTACCCTTCCTAATGTCTCCTACCTGCTCCAGCATTACAACTGCATCCCAAGAGACAGCTTCCATATTCTGCCATTCCATCTCCACCCCTCCAATTCTTCTGTCAGTCATTTTGCCAATAATTGCAGCTGCCATCGGATGTTAATGTCATAGTGCAATCATCATTTCACTAAAGACCACAGCTCTGATTGCAATCATCACCCCACCACTCCAAATTGGCTGGGTTGCAGTGCTGAAAACTAAGCATGGAATGTACCATGTAAATGACCAGGTAAGAACATTATGTTATTTCAGGGCTACCATATTTCACACCAACTCCAGAGCTTCCAATCTGTCTCCATCCAAGCTGATACAGCCATCATTCAGGAGACCAAGTCCAACTCTTCTCCAAACATCACATACATGTGTGCTGATCTGCTTTCCATGTACCAACACCATCATCCTAAAAACAGACTTGAATATACACTCCTGAAGAAAGGAGTCATACCAGACACCAAGAAGAAGGAAACTTCCATTATAAAATGTTGACCATTTTTCCCCCAAAAAGCAGAAAATAAAAATTTAGCAGTCCATAGTACTATGCATTTTCAGAGGCCACAAAGATAAGTCCATAGGTTGATCAGGTCTAGATTCCATGGATGGTGAAAATGAATACCGTACTTTATTTCTGCCATTCAGTTGCCTTCTCTAATTCAACAACCTGATCTTCCAAAAAAATGTTAACCATTCATGCATATATATATATATATATATATGCATGATCACCCTGGGACTTCCTTTAGGTCAAAGATATCCATTTTCTCTCAAGAAAATTGGTTGGGGTGTAGGAGAAAGAAGCTGGACTTGCTTGCCATAAAACAGCGGCTCCTCTTGACCATTTCTTGTCTCGGAGATCCTTGGCCTGCTAGGCTAAGCTGCTTGGTCAGGTCTGAACAGACTGATTTATGGTTTTAAGTAAATCTCTTTTTATGCCAAACTGTTTTATGCCCAGTAATGATGGAAAGTTGAGTCTTGGTTGATATACAAGGGATGAGCATTGGTTGCTCTTCAGGTGAGCTGTTTTAGGAGTTGAATTTTCAATCTCAAAGTCTTGAAGAGGATGACTTAATTTCTGTTGTTTCAAAAAGAGGGAAAGGCCCCCACAGCTGAGCAGAACCAAGGAAGTGAGAACTACACAGATTTCAGTAAGGTCTTCTAATGCTCACCCGGAATAAATATGGAGTCTGGGAAATTCAGAACAGTTTCCCAGAATCCTGGCTGCTTGGGCTGAGTTGGACACCCGCTCTCTGCCCTCTTAAAAGTCTCCTCTCTCTCTTCCATTCTGTTCCCAGTCTGTCCAATCTCTTAGGAGGAAGAGGCTGGAATTAAACCCTGGAACTAAGCATGTTGAGAAACACTGATATGTAGGTGTGCAGATTACTTCATTGGTGCAGTGAAGCAACAACTCTACTTGTGTTGGGAAGCTTTTGCTCAAAGCAAGTTCCTAAATATAGGATAGCTGAGGAGATTCATTGCTGTCTGGCTGACAACCTGCTGCAGCCACATGTTCTGAGATAGTCCATACGTCTGGAAGACACTGTAGTTGAGCAAGACAGTTCCAGCATTTTAATGTTGGGTGCTGATATAGAGGAATATTGGAAGTAAATATTTTTGGTTCGGCCATGAGCATTTTGAATACTGTTGTTTTATTAAAATTTTAATAAATTTCTCAATTTTTGAGACACAATGTTAATGTTTTTTTATCAAGAATGATTGTTGCTAACTGTTCTTTTGTTCTCCTCCTCCCAGTGAAGTGCATGAGAAATAAGCCTGCCTACTTTGCTGAGCGGCTGTATAATTCTATGAAGGTAAACACATGCGTAAAAACAGCTGTAAACTGTACAGGAAGTTCCTAATAGGAGTATTCTGTTAATGGATTTATTTCTGTAATTATAGCGTTGATTCCTTGTAATTACATGATCTGGACACAGGCACTACATGAAAAAGGCTGGCATTTAATCCCTTGCATCTTCAAAAGGGTTAGATTATTCTCCCCTCTCCTGGGGATTTTGAAGATGCCAGCATTAATAAGGTGGACTACAGCGATATTTCTCAACCTCATAGACTTTAAGATGTTCAACTCCCAGCATGCTGGCTGGAGAATTCTGGGAGCTGACATCTTCAAGTCGAGGTTGAAAAACACTGGACTAGCAGCTGGCTGGCTTCAAAAGGGAGGAAGTGTTGCTGGTTGAAGTCTTACACATGATTGCAACAAAAGTTTAAAAAACAGGCATCTGGATTGGATTTTTTAAGTAGAAGACGTTTCACCTTTAATCCAAA
>JANHZU010004320.1:0-10370 GCA_032468055.1 Acrochordus granulatus
ACTTATAACATGGTGTGCATACTTATGGAACCACATTACTGTAAGTTTTTTATTTTTTCCTTCTAAAAGATTTCAGTTTGCTTTTCAGTTGAATTGTACAGGTTATATGTTACGTTAAAGGTAGAAAATATTCTCTTGGTTTGATTTTTTTACATCTCAAGAACCTGGCATTTTAACAAGGGTATGTAGACCTTTTGTAACTACTATATTTTCAGCAAAGCTGAGGTCTTGTTAGAGGTAAGCTATATGTTCTGTAGTTGTGGAATAAAATATTTGGCATTCAGGGGATGATTTTGAATTATAAGACAGATTCAGTGTGATTTAGTATAACTTGACATTCACTTAAAATCTGTTGTTAGATATTTTGCTGATTTATTTGTTAAATTATTTTGTTTAATAGAAAGAAAAAGATAAGGATATTTTGGGCTTGTTCTCAAAAACACTGCTCAAACCATAGAAAGTGGTTAAAATGGTTCTAAAGTTGTAAGTAAAACAAGACAGAAGCTATTGTTGCCCAAGCAATACTTCACATATCTTAGCAACAAGCTATCAAGCTTAAATCCAGCACTTTGAACTAATCAGAGAAATGTGTGTCACTGATATAGAACAGACAAAATTTAAGGTTAATATTCATATTAAACAATATCTTTGGAGATCTGTTTGATAGTAAAGGCACCTAAATGTATCATCATATTAATCAGGGAGTATTATAAGTGGTATACCACCAACTGGGCCAATATTTATTGGACTAATTTCAATTATTGGCCATCATTCACGAAGTTGCTGAGAGTAGGGTAGTGTACAATCATCATCATCATCATAACTGAAAGTAGAAAGCATTGTAATTGAAGCCAAAAGTGATATTTATGTACAAATTTATTTATTTATACATGTATTTATATGCCACCTATTTCCACAGATTCTAGGTGTGGAAATTATATAATTATTATATAATTTAATATAATAATATATATGCTTACAACATGCAATATATGTTATACATTGTTCTTAATCCCCGCCAGGAGTGACTCTCCACAGCAATCACTGACATTACAATCACTGACATTAAGTTACCTTTATTTATTTGCACCAATGAACTAGCAGCGTTCAGATTTTTGTTGTTCATCCAGGGCCTCCATTGTTCCAGGCTCACTTCATATCTGGGCAGGTCCAGCGCTGGCTCCCAGTCTCTTCTCCTCACAAACATAGCTAGCTTTTTCCCACCTAAGTGGTACCCATTTATCTACTTGCAATATTGCATGCTTTTGAAATGCTGGGTGGGCAGGAGCTGGAGGCAAGTTACAGGAGCTCACTCCGTCATGTGGTGCTGCGGCTTAAACTGCCAGAGTGGCAGCCATTTCTGGTTGACAAATCCATTAAGCCACTGCACCTCCTCTCTATCAATATCTCTGTTAATTGATGTCATGCTCATTAAAGATGGTTTTATTTTCTCCATACCCTAACTCAGTGTTTTCTTCACCAGTTCACTGTTGTGTATTAATTAATGCTCAAGCAGGATGCTCAATGGGAGAATTTCTGAAAATACATAACACCAGTTATGACTAAAGCCATTGTGAAGATAGCAAATTTAGAACAATGTGACACAGTCCAAATATTGCCTGAGTCATTATCCATTATGAAGACATTTTAATATGCTTGAAAGTTATGTTATTTAACTCCTAAAATGGATTTTTCCTCATGTGTATGTTTTTCTTACATTGACAATTCTATAGTGAATTCAGCTTAATTGCCTGTGTCTTTCACACTAATAAAATGTACATGTAAGAAGCAGTCATGAAGCTAATGTAAATGGTTTATAATTGAATGCTGTAATTATAAGTAGTCTTACAAAAGTGTCAAGTGATTAGTAAATGAGCTCTGATACAGTATCTGTGACATGACAAGGTAACAAAGGAAAGAGATATTAATGAAAATATTATTGATCAAAGTAATTTTAATTGTAAGTTCAAAGCATCGGTTGGTGAGACAAAAATATGTTAATCCAAAGCAACAGTTGTAATCATTGTTAGTTATTTTAAAAGTGATGTTTTGTGTTCATTTTACTTTAAAGGATTTAGTCCTATGAACAATTTTCCATACTCAGAGGGTGTTAAAGAATGGTCATTGCTATCTAATGAATTAGTAGAATTATTAATATAAATTCAAAGTTTATAGAAGTAGAGTAAATAGCATTAAACTCCACCACTAGAATGGGCAGTCTAAAGCACTAGAATTGCATATGACCCCCAGTTATCTTTTTTGTATTCTGCACAACTACTTCTGATCCCAAGGACTGAAGATTTGTACTGTTGTGTTTTTTTTTTGAAATTTTGAAGTGAAACATGTATGAAAACTGTAATGTAACTCTAACATAATATTATTCTTGATTGCCATAGGCAACTGGGCAACTGTTGTACAAGCTTAATCTGAATGCAAGTATGAATAGTTTGCATTACAGAGACCAAACCTATGAATACTTTGCTCAGATATTGTTGATTTCAAAGCAGTGTATGCACAGAGTATTTCATGAATTTCATTCTTTTTATATATAAATTTATTAAGAGTTTTAACAAAGATAAAATAAATATAAAAATGTATAAAGAAAAAGAATAAAGAAAAAGTTCAGAAAGCAGGATAGTAAAAGGAAGAAAAAGATAATTAAAGAAACCAGAAAAAAAGAAGCCACTTCCAACCTTCATTTCAGCAATTCCAAATAAATTAATTATCCCTCCTCCCTCTTTGATATTACAAAAATCTATTCAGTCCTCATTCAATCCTTTTTCAATCATCAAATCCAGAAATCATCATTTCAGTCATTTCCATTTTCAGCAAAAAGTCCATAAAAGGTTTCCATTTTTTATAAAAGTATTTATTTATTGTTTTATCCTGACTAAATAGGTCAGTTTTGCTATTTCACTATTTGTCCATTGTCGTGCATTTAATAATCTTCTTGTAGTTACCATATATAAAATAAATTGTCCACAATTCTTTTTTAATTGGCTAATCATACATCTCAATAAAAAAAGTTCTGGTTTCTTCTCAGTGTTAATTTTTTAACATTCTTTGTATCATCATGTATATTTGTATCCAAAATTCTTGGTTGTTTTTTTTTTGCAAATCCACCATGCATGGTAAATTTTTTATACATTACTGCAATTCCATGTTCATCACACAATTCATGTTCAGATTCTGTTTTAGATTGTTCAGTTTCCATTAACTTTTTATATACAGTTTATTAAATCTTTCTCTTAATTGTATATATTGGATGTAATTTTCCCTAGCCTCACATGTTGTTTCCTGTCTATCAGGAAGCTGATTATCTACTTACAGGTATGGGCAGGTGCAGTGGCCTGGATCAGTTTGTAGTAAAGTATGTCTGGGATGATAGTGTTAATACTGAGCTGAAGTCCATAAAAAGACCTCTGCATAGGCCCTTTAGGAATGAAGATGTGTCATATTGACAGCATTTTCTGCTGACTTGTTTGCTCAATAGGCAAACTGTAGAGGGCAGATTTGTAATATGGGCCAGCACTAGTCTTTCAAAGGTCTTCATGACTACAGATGTTAAAATGATGGGTCTGTAATTCAACCTGCTTTCTTAGGGACAGGGGTGATGGTGGAACATTTAAAACAAGAAGGGATGTAACGCAGGTCCAGTGATCTATTGAATATGTGAGGATAGGAGCCAATCATGCAGCACAGGTTGTCAGGCAGGAAAGGGTCACAGCATATGGACTGGGTGCTTTCCTAGTTTTTTGTTCTTGAAGTAGACTTCAGATATCTTTTTCCAGAATCACAAGAGGTGTGGGCCCAGGAGGAGATGAGGGCTCAGGAGGGAGGATGGATGTGGTTGTAGAGGAAATATCTGCTGTTATTGTAACTGAGGTGGGATTTTTAGCAGTAGGCAATGGTGGCTGTTTCTCAAATTTGCAGTAGAACACATTCAGTTGATGACTTTCTTCAACAAAGGGTGATGGACTCTTGTAGCCAGTGATGTTTTGAGGGTTCTCTACACAGAAGTAGTGAGATGAAAGTTGATATTTCAGCTTTTCAGAATAGTTCTTTTTTGCTACCCTTATATTAGATTATATAGAATACTGTTCCCTTTCTTGTAGGCTTATTTGTCATGGCAAATTTGTCATGGCTTCTTATTTGTCATTGTCTTCTGACCATCTTTTTACTGTTTTGATTATAGGCTTTGCAGTTTTAAGTTTCTGCCTGTAAATGAGGATAAGGTGTATCAAACAATGATTGGATTTTCCCATAGATGCATGGGATACAGATCGGCAGGCATCTTTTACTGTTGTATAGCAATGATCCAGTGTATCCTTGTCTCTAGTGGGGCAGCAGATGTGCTGTCTGTAATCTAGACAGTTCATGGCTGAGATGTGCTCTGTTAAAATCTCTAAGATAATAAGTAAAGAGTCTGGATATTTCTGTTCTGTGTGAATTATATGGTCAGCTAGGTTCTTCAGAGCCCCAGTAATAGAAGTCTGTGGGGGAATATATGCTCCAACTATAATGTAGAAGACAAACTCCCTTGGAGAGTAAAAAGGCTTACTGTTTATAAATAATAAATAATGCTTCCAAGTCTGTGGTGTAAATTTTCTCTCGCATTGTAATATCTCTGCTCCATTGTTTATTTGTTATATAAAAAACAGATTCCCCTGAATGTCTCTTTCACCCAATCCTCTCTGTGAACTTGAAAACTGGAAATCTGAATTGCTGTATTTAGAACAGTCTCTCTGAGCCAACTTTCTGTAAAACATTATTGCTGCGTTTGCAAAATTGGTATTTGTCCAATGAATGAGGAGCAATTCATCCATTTTATTGATAACTGAGTTTAAATTTGTAAGGTGAATGGATGAGAGGGGTGAGTGAAATACTCTCTTTCTCAGCTTAACTAAGGCACCCCCCTTTTTCCTCTTCTTTTTGTTCTCTTGGTTCTCTTGCATGTATGCTTTTCTCGTCTCCTCTTTGTTCCCTCACACGGACTGTCCCCCTTCTTATCTTTCTCTTTCTCCAGTCACATTGCAAGGGACTGCAAAGGGTTATTCTCTCAAATGCCGGCTCTCCCATTTTATCAATCTTTTAACCATTGCAAGGAACTGCAAAGGTCTGTAAAGGGCTGCTGCTTCTCTGATTAAAATCTCTGCATAACTGCTCATCTCTCCTTCAAAAACAGGAGGATCAGGATTAAGAAGTCTTGCTATGTCCAGAAATTTTAGTCTAGAGTATGTAATCCACAAAGAATTAGAAGTGTGGAATTCCAACAAGGTATGAGAGCTTGCTTCACTGAGGTTGCCATCTGCAGCACCATCTTGAGCATTCTCCATGAGATGCTTCTATTCTTCCTTATCCTATTTTTCCATTTAATAGGATAAAATTATATTCCAAATCCTATTCTTCCATAATATTTTCCAGAATTAAAACTAAATTGTCTGCAAATGTTCTTAATTTATACACTTATTTCTTGATCTTCATCTCAGCTATTCTCCCATCTTAAAACCTTGTTTAAAACTTGTCCAAATTGATTGGACAAGGCCATGTGTGTACTTTGTAAAAAGGCTTCGTATGGCCAGCAGCTGTTTCACAAAGAACCAGACTAGGACAGGGGCTGTGGAATGCAGGGGGTCAAAAGGACATAAATGGGGGAAGATGAGTGGGGGAGTTGAAGCACTCCTGTGATTGTTAAGTGCAGGCAAGCTGCCAATGCCTGGATTTTTATTATGTGTTTGCAGGGCACTGCAATGGTCATAACTTCAAACGCTGGTAATTTTGATAATTGAACAAATAATTGTAAGTCAAGGACTACGTTTGTATTGGATATTTTATTTTATACAACTGTCATTACAATTTCCATTAGTCAAATTAAATGGCTTACTCATTGACCATCCTACTTTTACATATTTCATAACTTATCTCCAAAGACTAGAATCCAGGTCTAGGTTTTTTTAAGGTTTCAGTACTTAATATTTATGACTGAATATTGTTAATTACAAAGAAACTGACACATGAGAGCTCTCCCAATTGAGTTTCATCCTAACTGAAAATGTAAAGGGATTCTCATATGACAAGAAGTATTTAAATTTTGTTTTTGGATATGAACATGTTCCTGAATTGTAGGGATATAGAACTCTCTCCAGAAGTGTAATCAAATTACCCACAGAAGTTTTTCTGAATACTTTAGAATTCTCTTTTCCAGAGCTTTACAATCTTGGAGAGCAGCTCCATGGATAGAAAAAAGAATTTCTTCTCCAATCATCGACTAATGAAACCTGCTTGTCTCTACTCACATGAAACGCAGTGTGATCTTTTTTCTACTGTTCTTTCAATATGTGTAAATGTTTATCAAAAGGAAGGATTCCTGGTAATCCTGTACAACTAAATGATTGCTTTTATTAAAAATCAGTGTCTTCAGGTCTTCCTATCCAGAGAGGAATTATCGAAGAGCTGATCTATTCACTGTCTCTTCTAATACTGAGAAAAATATTATTACAAGCTGTGGGGCTTTATGAATAGATTAATTTTTTAAGAAGTAGCTTATTTTTCCTGCTATTTCTGCTTTGTTTTCAGATTTCATACTTTCAGTTTCATTATTTTTTGAAATATTTAGATCCATACAGATTTTTGTTTTGCTTCTTTAGATAAGGTTCTGGCTTGAGCCTCCAACTAAACCTCAAGCAATCTTCTCCTCTCTTTCATCCCTATTTATTCTTATTAGGAAACAGTATACTAAGAGCTGAGTATATAGACAAAAGCACAAAGGTATTTTTGGTTTTTAAACTCCTCATTTTTTATGGATATATCATGAAGATACATAAGAGAGATTTCTTCACATTCATTTGGATATGCAATTAAAGTTATTTAAAGTTGATTTAGGAAAGGAAAAGAATAATGGTTTCCTCACATAACCTGCAGAAATTTGTACTCAACTTTTGTTGAGTGCATGTAAAAGAAAGCAACAATTTGGGGATGTTGCAAAATATATAGTAGTTGATTTCAAAAAGCAAAACTGATTTTGCTTTTTGGTCATTACTTGCATGGGAGGTCACTTGGAGTACCCAGGCTAGGGACACTTTTGTAAAAAGAAATTGTTGATTGAAGACAATTCTAATGTTGAAAGTGGAACTGTCAACTGTGGCAGAATGAAGAGACAGTGAATAGATCAGCTCTTTGATAATTCCTCTCTGGATAGGAAGACCTGAATTCATCCACAAGTGCTCCAGACAGCTGCTCCTCAGAAGGAAACCAGTAGGTTTAGTGCTCTGGAAGATGAGGAAATAGCCATCTTCTTCTACCATAGCCAGTGTCTTCGAAAGAACACTAAGTTCTCATACTTCTTTCTCTAATCACTTTTGGAAATTGCTTGTTAATTGCTTTTCAACTATTAGACACTTTTGGATTTATAAATGTGACAGCATCAGGTGAATTTCCTTAAATCCTTAGTGAAATAAAGTTTTAATTACAAGTTTAAGAACTTTATTTTTTTTGGAATAAACAGCAAAAGGATGATTAAAATTTTGATTTTAAAAAGTGATAAATGGAATAATGGTCCAGATACATTTAAAATAAGATTTTGGAATTAATTATAAAGAATCCTTCCCATGGAAAAATCCATTTGTTCTGATTCTTTTTAAATAAGATTTTTTAAAATTAGATACTAGAGGAAATTAGAGGAACCAAACTTTGCAATTAAAGGAGAACAAATAACCTTAACAATTAAGCAAAATATACTAACATTGAACATATTGAAGATTTGTTTTTGAACAGTGGACTCAGAAGTTAATTTTAATAGTATCAACAGAGATATCCATGTCTTTGGAAAATCTGTGTTTAAAAGATGTTATGGAAAAGAAAAAGTTTCTACCTAACAAGATTGAAATTGATTTGAAATTGGATTTACAGATTACAAGAATGACACAGAAAAAATATTACACTGGACATACAAATGGCTGATGTCTTAACAAACTGAAAGAGATAGACAAACAATAAACCAAGAAAGTGACCTGGATAATTTTTTTATGTTGGATTTACAAAAGAAGATTACATTTTTGAATAATCTTGTGAGAAGGTGCAAAGAAAAATTTGAAAAGATATCAAGTTCTATGAGTATATTTAAATGATTTAAAAATTAAAATTGTTAACAATAAAAGGAAGGAATATAAAGTTGGTTTATTTGATTAAATAGATAAGGTATTGCATTAATAGAGAAATAGCATCTAGCTCATAGGAAGTGATGAAGGTAAAGATTTCCTCTGCCAGTTGTGCTTGACTCTAGGAGGCAGTGCTCATCTCCATTTCATAGCTGAAGAGCTAGTGTTGTCCAAAGATGCTTCTGTGGTCATGTGGCTGGCATGACTATATGCCAAGATGCACAGAACACTTTTACCTTCCCACCAATTTAGGTAGTACCTATTTATCTACTTGCATTTTTATGTGCTTTTCAACTGCTAGGTTAGCAGGAGCTAGAGCAAGTAACAGGAACTCACCCTGTTACATGGTGGCATTTGGGTCTTGAACTGCTAAGTTGCCAATCTTCTGGCTGACAAGCCCAGTGTTGTGACTGCTTGGCCACAATGCCCCATGGGAAATGATAGTATACTCTATACTGCATTGGAGATGTCCCATTTGGAATATTGTATCCAGTTCTGGTCACCACAACACAAAAGATGCTGAGGCCCTAGAAAGAGTGCAGAGAAGAGCAGCAAAGATGATAAGGGGTCTGGAACCAAAATCCTATGAAAAAAGATTAAGGGAACTAGGTATGTCTAGTACCTAGTCTCCAAGGGGAGACATGATAGCAGTTTTCTTGTACTTGAAAAGCTGTCACAGGAAGAGAGCATTGATTTATTCTCCATAGCACCTGAAGGCAGGACAAGAAGTAATGATTGGAAGCTAGTCAGAGATGGATCCAATCTGGAAATAAGGAGGAATTTTCTGAGGGTGAGAACTAATAAGTGGAACAGTTTGCCTCCGAGAGTTGTGGGTGCCTCATCACTGGAGGTTTTCAAGAATAATTTGGACAATCATTTGTCCAGGATGGTATAGAGATTCCTGTCTAGGGCCTTGATCTCCAAGGTCCCATCCAGTCCTATAATTCTATCTCTGGTAATGGAATTTTATTGATATGAGGACTGAAATTATGATGCATTATAGATTTGTTTTATTGATAAGAGATGAGATATGGGAAGAAGAGATCAATTGCTTCATCATTTGAAGAAGCAGAGATGATAAATTACTAAAATTACAGAGTCCTAGGGGCTCTCTGGCCTTGATTGTTTTTCTGTAGGTGTTTCATAACCAAACCAGGTAACATCATCATTGCATCTAAATTTAAAATCATCAGTTACTAAAATTGTTTACAGTTGTGATGAAGATGGGAATTTCATAAGTGTATGTGTGTATTCTCTATTCTTTATTTCTCTTCTTTTTCTTTTCTGCATCTTTTACTCTTTTTACTCTTTTCAGTTTGTATTGGTTTTTACTATTGTAATTATAATCTTTAACAAAATTACTATATAAAAAATAGAAGTTATTTGGATGGAATTCAGGTTTGTAAAATGGCTGTTTATCTGATTATTGCATTCATAGTCATCACTGCAGTGCTCTGGGAGTATCTTTTTTAGAAATGGGACTTAGAAATAGTGACTGGCATAAAACTTGGCCAAGTCAGGACTTGAATTAAAGTTTCATTGGTCTCTACCCAATATCATGAACATGCAATACTGATCTCATTAAGTCATAATATGTTTATGTTATGTATAAACAAATGTATGTATAAACTGCATGGTATGGAAACACAACTTTTGAATTGTGATTTTAATCAATTATTTATTAATCCAAAAATAAACATGGTTTTCACACAGTGTAAGAATCAAACAGCTGTTTCTTCTATCATTTTCTCTATTCTGTTTTCTCACAATTTTCTTTTTTCCTTACAAATTTAAATTGTTTGCCATGGTGAAAGCAATTTTTTATGTCCATCAGTGACTTAGAAATTCTCAGAATCATTCTCAGAATTATTGACAAAAACCACTTTAGAAATGTGGGAGACCTTTCTGGATGGTAAATTTGGAAAACTCTTACCATACTGGCATTATTTTACAGCAATCAACCCACACATTGCGTAGACTGGTGATCCTATGTGGAAATGTGGGTATGAGTAGGATTATTCAGAAAAGTTAATAAAGGAGTATGGTCATAGCAAGTCTACAGCTTCCTATTTCTCAGAAGCAAGCCTGCTGCATCTAGAAAGTACAAAAGCTGAAAAACAATACATACATACATACAGTGGGGCAAAAAAGTATTTAGTCAGCCACCAATTGTGCAAGTTCTCCCACTTAAAAAGATGAGAGATGCCTGTAATT
>JANHZU010004321.1:43030-53414 GCA_032468055.1 Acrochordus granulatus
GACCATCTGGTGATGTCCATGTGTAGAGTCACCTCTTGGGTTGACTTGTTCTTTTAAGCACCCCAAATTAAAAAAAAGGAAACATGGTCTATATAACATGAATCCTGTGGCAAAATTTAGGCCCATTCATTTTAATGATGCTCCATCTCCAGTTGTGGCATATGGGTTATGTAAGTGAAGATTTCCAGACATCCAGGTGGAGTTAGTTATCTGGAGATTTAGTCATGATAACTGGACTTTTATTTTGTCTTGGAAACATTTCATTGCGCATCCAAACAGCTTCTTAAGTCTAAGAAAAAAGTTGGCAGGGAACCCCATATATGTCTTAGGTAGACAATAAGGGGATAGGAGTAGACAGACAGCTGTTAAATAACTGCTTCTTCCTTTCTCGCAATCCTTTCATATTCCTGCATCATCTTCTAAAGGAAGATCTCTGCCTACTCCCATCCCCCTATTGTTCACCTAAAACATATATTGGGTTCCCTGCCAACTTTTTTCTTAGACTGGATAAGCAGCAAAACACTTCTAAGACAAAAAGAAAAAAAGTCCAGTTGCTATGACTAAATCTCCAGACAACACTTATGGGTTCTAAACAGGATAGAAAAAGGATGTGCCCATTTTAAAAACAATTTCTTCAGTCTTCTTGCATCAATTCCCAGTTTTCTTTGCTCTTTTCCACATTTTATATTTTCCTTTATACAGGTTCCCTCTTTCTCAATCCATTATTCATTGTGCATCTTTTCCTCTTCTTCTTTGGGGCTGTCTGCCCTTTACCTTCCTTGTGTCTTAAGAAATCCTCCAAACCTATACTATGCTATTCATGTGTAAAATTTTTGTCCCACCCCTTCCCTCAGCCTGACAGGCTGAGAAAATAAATAGTACAAATAGAAAATGAGCATATGCTTGAAGTACATATTTGAAAATGCTGTTTGGTCAAAAGGAACATACCAGGATGCAAACATAACATACTCTTGAGGAAAACAGAATGTTTTTGGTTCCTGCCAACATGGCAGACTCAGATTTGTTATTTGTGGAAAGAATGTGACCATACCAACACATTCTCTCTAGTCCAGTATTTTAGTTCTGTGGGCAGTAATCTTCAAATCCATTATTTGTCAACTTTAAAAGAGAGTCCAGTTATCTAACAAGTTCACATTTGTGGATGCAGCTGTGAAAATCCACTTATATCGAACAGTAACTGTCAGCATTAAAAGAGTAAGCTGAATTTATAAATGATTTACTACATTTATCTCTTCCAAGAATATAAGTCAACATTTCTCTGCACTAATGCCTGCTTTCACAGAGCTATACAGGCTAGCAATAATGTGAAGTGACTGCATTTGAATTTATTGAACATATTGCCTGCAAGCCATTATTAATTTCCTTATAATTGGATATTGTTTACAGCTATGGAATGAGAACATTCTAGCCTAGTTCACCTTGGAACACAAAACTGGGCTTACCAAGAGCTGAGACTCACTTCAACTTTACTCTCTTATACAATTTATATACATTTCAATTGGTCAACTACAGAAAATGAATTTCTTAATATGACCTCTAATTTCTTTATATATTAGCACAGCTGGCAATTCTCTATAAGCAACAATCTTATATTAACAATCTGGTTGGAGCCAGTTACCTGGCCATCACTGCTGGCTTTTTCAAATGTGCAGTTACAAAAGTATATTAGGTATGTTCCAAGAGTCTCTAACTATACATGCAGGATTATAGAAGTATGTATCAGCCCCAGCTATGTTTTGAAATTACATTTTGGAGTATTTCTCTGCATTTTCATACTTGTAGAAATCTTATGACTCTGTCATTAAGTTTCAAGACATGCCAAGATTCTGATCAAAATTCTCTAACCATAGGAAATTTTAAAAATATTTGGACAGCATTACATTCTCTTATATCCATCACAGACAGATAGTTATGTTAAATAAAAGGACTGTGCTGCATGATATGCTGGTATGTAACAGTAGGTTCTATTAGTCATTTTAATAAAAATACATTAAATGGCACAATGTTTTACTGAAAGGCTATAGATTTGATTCCTCATTTCCTTGTAGGAAGCATTTTGGTTACATGTACTGTTCACTCACTCCTATAGAACTAATTTTTTATGCTGATGATATCCTTGAAGGAACCACCAAACTAAACATGGTTAGTAGCAGATCTCATCAATCTGAAAGATAAGGATTTTTTTTAAAAAAGCACTTTGTTGTACAGTCATTCTCATGTCAAACATTAATACAGTGGAGCCTCACAAGATGAGACTAATCCATTCTGGAAGAACGCTCTTAGTGTGAAATGCTCTTAAAGCAAAACTAGATTTTCCATAGGAAATAATGGAAAGTCTGATGATCCATTCCATGCCCCCCAAAATATTTAACAAAAATAATTTTCAACGGAAAATTATTACACTTATGGATCTGCTTCGAGGTAGGTTCTGGCCTCAGCTACTGCTAGGCTGGCTGCTGTCCGGCACCCACTGCTGGCTCGGAGGATCCGCTGCCGCCACCGCTGCTCGAGGCAAAAGGGCCTTTTCCCTTTTCCCTCAGCAATGTCTCACAGTACAGCACATGGACAATAATGGAGTAAACTGCAAGTGGCAGTGTCGACAGAACTCTTGCCCAATTGCTGCCTGGACAGTAACGGAGTAAACTGCATGTGGCAGCGTCAGCAGAACTCTCACACGGTTGCTGTCTGAACAGGAAAAACAGAGCACACTAAATGATGATGCGTAAATTATCGCACAAAGTTGCTCGTCTTGTGAATCACCACTAGTCTAGCGGAATAAATTTTATTAATTTTTTGCTCGTCTTGTGAGATTCCACTGTATGAGAATAGTATTTTGATTTGTTAAATTCATGTAGCTTCCCAATTACCACCTCAAACCCAGCAGACCAAAAGTTCTGCCTCCATTTACCAATCCAAGTTCCCACCCAAATTCCATCTTGTCCCACAATTAGTCTTTGAAAAAGGCAAAGAATTTCATCCTAGGGGAATTAAGCCTCTTTTCACTGAGATTTTTAGAAAAAAAATGGAAAGGCTTTAATTAGACTATTGATTGATTTCAATTTATCAATTTAGATAAAGGTCTAGATTTCCTCTGTCCCCTTTGATAAAGGACAGTCTATCATACAAGCTTCTGTATTAGAAAGTACAGAAGGCCTCCAACTCCTGCTGTTGCTGCAATAGCCATTAAGCGCACCATAAGGAAGTCCAAGGAGTTTTCCAAAACCTCATGCAATTTCAGGACCTGTTTCTTGGTGGCTTCAACATCCCCTGAGTTGTCAATGACATGGTTGGCCAGCTTGACCTTCCGGGCAAGGGGCATCTGGGCAGAAATGCGTGCTTCTGCCTCTGTCTGAGTCAGCCCATTCCTTTGCATCAGGCGAGACAGCCGGACTTGTGGGTCACTGACAGAAGAGAGGAAAACAAATTCAGTTAAAATCAAATGCTCTCCAAAGCATATCTAGAATATGCATCTCTGATCTACACTAGGATCACTGGGAAAATAAAAGCTTTATTAACAATTGTTTACAATTTAGCATGTCATGTAAATCCTATTGCATAAGAATAGAAGACAGGTTTCTTTGAGAAATGAAAGCTCCTTTGTGAATGCTCCAGCTGAGTTCTCTGGTATGAAAGAAATTAATCATGCACCTTATCTCATTTCTTTTCCCAAAAGAATTTCAAAATATCACTTTTATTTTCTCCCATATCACTGAATGTTTTGAAGGTACACAGTATTGCAATCAGAAGCATAACTGTTATGGGAATAATTCTGGCTTCCATTTGCATCTAAATTGAGAATGATTTCCAACAAATGTATTATATATGCTTGAATTTATACATTGTATGTGGTATTCTAAGCAATCATTTGGGGGAAGAGAAAGAGAAGGAGCTGATAGTAGAAAGACAACAATGAGTATGACAAGCATAAGAGGAAGAAAGATTTAAGGCCTTACTCCTTATGACCATGAGTCTCAAATGTCTTGGTTCTTGATCTCATAATGCATATAAAAGCTAATATATACATGTACAAACCCAGTGACCATTAAGAGAATGTACAACTTAGAAAGTCTGTTTCAGTTACTTGATCCTTATCAGCTTCAATGCACCATTCTCTTGAGGTTTGAACTTTAGAAAGCATTAATATTCTTCAGCACATCCATGAGATGGAGGAGAGGAATATGAGACATGCTGCCTCTCTCCAACTTAACTGAAATAATTGTCAACAAGCTTCCCTGTGAATCTGGCTTGCCTCCTTAAGTATTGGGAGATGGTCTTGCAGAAACAAGCTGAACTATATTACAGCAGATATGTGCTTTCCATGAGATTATTTGTAATGCGATGGGGCTTGCTCCATGGATCTCTGCACCAGAGGGAAGAAAGGTATACAGCTTGTTGACTCTGGTATATAGAAGTAGTAGTAATAGCAAAAGAGGAAGAGAAATACAAATTCCTTTCAAATCAGTGGGGTCCAAGTGCCACTGGACCATATATATTTATTATGAATAACTGTATACACAATGGGCAGTGTGCATCTACTTTGCTACATTGAAAGATACTGCCTTTTTAAACAGACTGAGATTTTAATCCTAAATTTAAAAACTTCACAGATAGGAATGACAAAGGCTTGTCATTCAGAAAACTACTGAAATGCAGAGAACTGGATTGAGAGTGTCATGTGGCTTTATTTTAAAAGTTGCCATAGAAGAGCCACAAATCACTCCATTCCATTTCAAGGGCCCTTCAACTCATAAGGGTGATTCCATTGCCTATAGCTTTTTCAACTCTAACCTGGGGTTAAATGTTTTTTTAATGGATACATGAAAACGTCCTTTATCCTACCTCTGTTTGGGGAAAACAATACATTATAGAGCCTATTCTCTGTCTTTCATTCCATCTAAATTATCAGCACTGATGCTATTTAAGACTATGCAATATTCCATCAGATACTCTCCTTACCAATATACAACAACTGTGTGCTTCATGAATCTGGTCAGCATTTTGACTTCGAAGAGGAGAGGGATATCCAAAATCACATATCGATAGCCTGAAAAAATTAAGTGAATCTTTCACTAGAAACATTTTTTTCAAATGGCAATTAGCTTTTTGTGTACAATATTGCAAATAATACAAACAGTCCTCAAATATGACTATCTGTTTAGCAACCACTCAAAGTTTTGACAACGCTGAATAAGGAGGACTGACTGCTCTGTGTAGTTGTCACTTTGCTTGGCAATTGGCTCGCAATGACAAAAGTTGCAGTTTCTCATGGTCACATGATCACCATTTTCCTGTCTGCTTCCTACAAGCAAAGTCAATGAGCTGCTCATTGCTCCGGCTCCTGCTGCTGCCACTCTTTCTCCTGAGGAACCTGGAGAGCACAGGACCTTGCATTCTGCAACATCTGACTGCCTGCATTCTATAACCCCACCACGGTGCTCACCCATCCACCTGAATTCCGTAGTGCCCTCCAGCCTGCTTTCCTTGGATGTAGTTTCAGTACCTCTTCCCATGACACAGTCATGTGAGGTCTTCACTAAAAAATCCACACAATCCTCACTTAATGGCAATGGGAACTGCTAGGCTTGCCATCACTAAGTGATGTAGGCATGAGATGTTTTGCTTTATGACCTCATTGCATGGCAACAGAAATTCTGATCTCAATTGCTGTTGTAATCCAAGGACTATTTGTATTTGGCTAGAGTATAATTAGCGACTAAATAATATTGATTAGACTTCTTGGACAATCCTTTAATATGACATTCAAATTTATGCTCCAACCACCAGTGCAAAAGAAGAGGCTAATGGATTTTATGATTAGGTTGGAAAAAGATGAGTGTAGTTTTAAAACTGGAGAAAGAAAGATCAACAATCTGCACTGTGCTGATGACATTATCCTGATAGTTAAAAATGTACTAGATCTGTAACTCTAGTAAAAATCAAGAAATACAGTGGAAAAATGGGACTAAAACTAAATATAAAAAAGACCTAAGTAAAAAAAAAAGCAGGCAGAACAACTAGCATCTGGCAGATAAGCCATGAAGGACTTGAAAAAGATATTCAGATCCTGTGATATGACTATACTTACAAAGAACAGGATCATACAAGCCAAGGTATTTCCTTTGATACCCTATGCAAACAAAAGTTCAACTTTGAAGAAACAGGACAGAAAGAATATTAATGCTTTTGAACTTTGATGTTAGAGAAGACTCCTGAGAGAATAGTGGATAGCCAAGAAACAAACAAATGGAACACTGAACAAATCAACCCAGAACTCTCATTCAAGGCACAAAAACCAGGCTCAAATTATCCTTCTTTGGACATATATGCAAAGACCAAGCTCTTTAAGAAAGTTCTAGGTTTACCATAGCTTTCCTCCCAAAGAGTGTCTTTTGATTTCATGGCTGCAGCTACCATCTGCAGTGATCTTGGAGCCCAAGAAGGTGAAATCTGCCACTGCTTCCATTTCTTCCCCTTGCCAGGAAGTGATGGAACCAGTTGCCATGATCTTAGTTTTTGTAATGTTTATTATGCATAGCCATTATATAATTTCATTTTGGCTTGAATTACTGGGATTTAATTAGGTCACAGAATTTGCCAAAGCAAAACCAAACAAGCCAGGAAATTGTTTCTTTCACACTTTATGCCTATCAGTTTGGATGAGTAGGATGTGCAAGCATGATGAATAAATAATGATACTTGACTGTCACAGAGGTGGCTTGGCCTGACTTCTACCAGAGGGCATATGGGAATGGAAAGTTGGCCAAATGGTTTAATAAAGTTTTCCAAGTGTTGCCAGCTATTTAATATTTTGCCCTTGTCTTATTAGTTTACTTTAAATCTATAAATAAGTGCATGTAAATAAATATACACGCATTCAAATTTGCAGAAATAGGTTATATTTAATTTTTTATATGTAGAGATTGTGACAGATTCTGTTTAGTTAGAAATGTACAGTTTGACCAGAGGAGCATAAATTTTTGCATGCAGCTGTATTCAGCAAAATATGGCATGAGGCAGTTCATTAATTCAGTCACTAGAGATATTATTTATAATATTGTCAATAGCTAAATATTAAAAGTTTCAGTCCACAAAAGTATTAAGAAATTAATGTTGAAGGCTTTATGGATCATAGATTACCAAAGTGAACTTCTGAAAATTAAATACTATCATCACAAATGATAAAAAATATTACTAAAAACATTGAATCAGTATGTAAATAGTTATATTATAAAATATTGTTACAGTTAATTTTATAATGTAAAGCACATCTGGGAAATCAAGATTTATATCAGAAATCAATGATTTATATCAGAAATAGGTAATGTTCTGTCATTGATTGTTAGTCATAATGTCAAAATAGAAACTCCAGGTCATAGGTCCTGAAGCTGTAACTTTCATTAACCATTTATGAAGGTCCTTAAATACACTGTACTAGATTAACTTTTAATTTGATTTTGCAAGATTATTTAAAAGGCTAACAAACATGCTGTAAAAGTTAGGAGGCTTGGTAGATTCAGAATTTGAATCACTTGTGTTTTTGAATTTCAATTTTAATGTTGTTTACACTTGGCTTTATACTGTTTTTTTTTCCTTAATAGATCTCCAGATCATACCAAATTTGTGGGAAGTTTCAAAACAAAACAAGACTTCATCGATTTGATTGAAGTGATCTATCGTGGAGCAATGCGTGGAAAACTTATTGTACAAAGCCCAATTGATCCAAAGAATATTCCCAAATATGAACTTCTCTACAAAGACATTTAAATGCTGTTTCTGGAAATAAATGAAAGCTGAAATGTGCACATCCTCAGACTGATTATGCCATGGCTTACTAAAACATTTGTCCCAACTCAGCCAGCAAAAAGGAGTTTAAACTTTATATTCACATGATCATATTGGTCAACATCAAAACAGACAAATTTTCTGTCATTATTTTTTTCTTTAAAGTTTTGTATGTTAACAAGTTGGTGAATTGCTATTGTTATTAGCTTATATGCCATAATTTATTTCCTGTTGAACTGTTACATAAAGGAACCTGCTATAAAACAAACAAGTAAATGTTTTGTGCTATAAATTAAAATAGCTTTTTCATACAAGAAAGAAAAACCAAACCAAATAAATCATGTTATATTTTAACATTAAATAAGTTTCAATTAAATCATGTTTTAGCATGTGTGAATAGAAATCATTCTACAGTTGTTTTGCCTTTTCCTTATGACCCAGAAATAGTGAACAAGACTTGCTGTAGACATTATTTGCCTTTGTCCTGTCTATCCTGAGAAGCTAAAAATATTTTATCAGCCAGGATTTGGAGCCCATGTGAGAAATGTGGGACTTAAATCTTTGATTTTTTTAAGGATGGAAACACGTCATGAATGCAGCTGTCAGTAGATAGCTTGCCTACTGTCTTCCACTAAACTTGCTGCCTAAGTTCTATGGGGAGCTATTTAATATCAGCCAATTTTAATGCTTTCAGAAAGACTGATTATAGGATGCACTGTGCTCAGGTTAAGGGAGTAGCGGCAAAGATACATTAGGCAGGAGCATTGATTCCACTTGTGGGGAATAGAACAGATGGCAAGATAGGGAACAATCTTAACTGGAGAATTTAATCTTGCTTCTCTGTAGGTACAAATGATTTTAGAACAAATACAAAATTATTTATATAAAAGTCTACATTTCCTAGAACTAACCCCAAATAAAGATGTTCTTTTCATCATAGGGGATTGGAATGCTAAAGTAGGAAGTCAAAAGATAGCTGGAACAACAGGCAAAGTTTGGCCTTGGAGTACATCATGAAGCATGGCAAAGTCCAACAGAGTTTTATCAAGAGAACACTGCTCATAACACTCTTTTCCAACAACCCAAGAGGTAATTCTACACACAGACGTAACCAGATGGTCAATACCAAAATTGGATTATTTATATTTGCAGTCAAAGATGGTGAAGCTCCATATAGTCAGTACAAACAAGACTTGGAGCTGACTGTGGCTCAAATCATGAGCTGCTTATTGCAAAATTCAGGCTTAAATTGAAGAAAATAAGTAAAACCATTCAGGTATGACCTCAGTCATACAGTGGAGGTGAGGAATAGACTAAAGGGATTAGACAAGAGACACCTGATAGAGTGCTGAAGAACTATGGATGGTGGTGTGTAACATTATACAGGTACTAAAGTAGTAGAGGTAATAACATTATACAGGTACTATAGTAGAGGTAGCTACTAAAACCATCTCAAAGAAAAATGAAGAAAGCAAAGTGGCTGTCTGATGAGGGTTTACAAATTCCTGAGGAAAGAACGAAAGCAAAAGGCAAGGGAGAAAGGGAAGATAAACCCAACTGAATGCAGATTTCCAGAGAATACCAAGGAGAGATAAGAAGGCATTCATAAATGTACATTGCAAGAAATGGAAGAAAACAATAGATTGGGAAAGATTAGGGATCTCTTCAAGAAAATCAGGGATATCAGGGAGTGTTTTGTGCAACAATGGGCATGATGAAACAAAGGACAAAAATGGCGGGGACTTAACAGAAGCAGAAGAGAGATAAAGAAGAGGTGTCAAGAATACACATAAGACCTATATGAAAAAGTTCTAAATATCCCTGATAACCATGATGATATGATTGCTGACCTAGATCCAGATATTCTGGAGTGTGAAGTCAGGTGAGCCTTAAGAAGCATTGCTAACAACAAAGCAAGCAGAGGTGAAGATATTCCAGCTGATCTAATTAAAATCCTAAAAATGATGCTGTTAAACCACTGCACTCAATATGCCAGCAAATTTGGAAAATTCAACAGCAGCCACAGGATTGGAAAAAGTCAGTTTACGTTCCAATCCCCAAGAAGAGCAATGCCAAAGAATGTTCAAACTACCATGAGCAAATGTGCTCATTTCACATGCTAGCAAGGTTATGCTCAAAATACTACAAGCTAGGCTTAAGCAGTATGTAAACTGACAAGTGCCAGATGTACAAGCTGGGTTTTGAAGAGACAGAGGAACATTTGCTGTATCATGGAAAAAGCAAGGGAGTTCAGAAAAACATCTGCTTCATTGACTAAAGGCTGAAGCCTTTGAATGTGTCGATCACAATAAACTGGCAAATTCTAAAAGAGATGGGAGTACCAGACCACCTTACCTGTCAGCTGAGAAACCTGGAACAACTGGTTCAAACTTGGGAAAGGAGTACGACCAGGCTGTATGTAGTTACCCTGCTTATTTAACTTACATGCAGAGTGCATCATGTGAAATGCCAGGCTGAGTGAATCACCAGCTGGAATTAAGATTGCCAGGATTGGGAGGAAAGCTATGGCAAACCTTGGTATCATATTAAAAAGCATACACCACCTTGCCAACAAAGGTCC
>JANHZU010004322.1:0-18368 GCA_032468055.1 Acrochordus granulatus
GCCAGCACCGGTGGGTCAGGCCAATTCATTAGGGTGGTAACCTGGACCCATGCCATGAAGGGCTTTAAAGTAAAAACCAACACCTTGAATTGCACCTGGAAGCAAACTGGCAACCAGTGCAGCTCGTGGAACAGTGGTGTAACAAGGGCCACCTTAGAGGCCGCAAGAACTGTCCACACAGCTGTATTCTGCACCAGCTGCTGAATGTAGGGTACCCCATGTAGAGTGCACTTCAGTAGTTCAAATATGAGATGACTAAGGCATGAGTGAGTAAACATAGTGCACATCTACCTTGTTCAATAGACTTTATCTCAAAAAGTCTATTGAAAATCAAAGAACATTTTTCAAAGTACAGTATTGTATTGGAGTCCAGAAGTTTTGCTGTATTGGACTACTTGATCTTAGTGATCAACCATAACATAGTGTCAGCATTCCTTGATATTATCTCTGGTGCAAACCAGACGCTCATGTATATGGTATAGTCTTGCTTCTGATTTATTATTGAGTTTGATTACTTCCAATGTTTCTTTAGTGCACTAAATATTTCAAATTCTGTCCCATTCTCTTCCTATAAAATTTCATAAAATTTAAAAGGTTCCTCTTACAGCCTTGCATCTGCTTCAGAGGTTTTGATTATCTCTGCAGCTCAGCATGAGAACAAAATAGAGATGTTTGGTCACCAAGGCAACATTATTTCTAATGCCTTGATCTATCAATAGTCCATTTTAACTTTCATAAATCAGTTCAGTCGCTTCTGCTTTGGTATTTTCCAGAAGTTAAATTTATTGATTTATACTCTTTTACTGATGCTTTAAATTCATATTGCTACATAATCAGATCATTTTTTTAAAAAAAGTTTGTTAATACGTGTACCATACCTGAGGAACTTATTAAAAAGAAAATCCCATCTAAAGCTGTGAGATGACTTCTGAATAAATAGAATTACATTGTGCTTCTTTCCAACTTTAGACATACTGAGAACATAATGAGAATGTTGTACAGCCAAAGCTGGCATTCGTCTTTGATCACTATTGATGTGTTCTTTTAGAAATTATGAGTTTGATTTCTACATTATATCATGTTCTTTGATATCTTTTTTACTTGAGATAGTAATAGTAGTTGAAACTACCTATATTGTAGTGTAACTTGGTATATAAGACAGTGGAATATACCTTAATGATTTACCAGTGATTTAAAAATGCAAAGGTTTCACCTGCTAATTGTGGTCAACTCTAGGGGGCGGTGCTTATCGCCGATACACAGCCGAGGGAGTCAGCATTGACCTAAGATGCTTCAATGGTCATGTGGCCTGCATGACTATACACCAAGGTGCACAGAACGCTGTTACTTTCTCCCTGAAGATGGTATCTATTTATCTACTTGTGTTTTTACATGCTTTCAAACTGCTAGGTTGGTAGGAGCTAAGGCAAATAACAGGAACTCAACTATTATGTGGCGCTTGGGTCTCAAACTCAAGCCACCGACCTTCTGGTCAACAAGCCCAGCATCTTAACTGCTCAGCCACCATACCCTGACAAGTGATTCAGTGTAGGCTATAATATACCTGTAAAATCTTCAATCATCTAGGAAAAATATACTTGGAGGCTTTTAAATTTTGGTATCTGGACATAAATGTTTAATATTATTGTAAGCTTTTGGACTTATCTCAAGGCCTTTCTCAAAGATGTTGTATCCAGAGAAAGATAAAAGTCAGTAGATGTAAAATTGACTTATCCCCCATTGCTCTTCCATTGCATTCAGTCTCAGTCTAGAGGCTTTCATGATAAAGAGCGGAAGGGGGTGAATGGGCACGTTTGACATGTTTGAAAAAGGCCTTGAGATAAGGCCAAAAGCTTATAATAATATCAAAAATGTATCTCCAGATGCCAAGATTTAGAAGTCTACAGAGGCTATAATATAGTTTCCCCAACCATTCAAAAATATAAAATAAATATTCAGATAAGACTATTTATATTTGAGGAGTTTCAGTGTTGGAACCAGGAAGGCCTTGTGACACTGTGGAGAATCTATTATCAATAAGTATCATTAATGTATAAATTTGTGTTGTAACAATTGTATTGAAACAACTTCCATAAAGAAATAAGGCTTGCCTAGGGCATTTCTAATGTGAAAAATGGTTGTTAAATTATTTGGCTCTTTCTCCTCTATTATTATGGCATTTGAATAATTATTTTGCCCAATCCTATTTTTGAATAATGTGATAATAGAGCATTATTGGGAGAATAATTGGAGCATTATAGGGGAGAAATGTATTTTAGTGGTAACTTTCACTTTAGATAAAATATTCTGAAAGAAGCAGTTGTATTTGCTTTTCACTTTCCTCCTGATAAAGGATTCCCTACTTGATAGGGAAAGTTATTTGCAAAGTG
The DNA here is from genome assembly GCA_032468055.1 of Acrochordus granulatus. Lineage (NCBI taxonomy): Eukaryota > Metazoa > Chordata > Lepidosauria > Squamata > Acrochordidae > Acrochordus > Acrochordus granulatus. The sequence continues at coordinate 2,391 of JANHZU010004322.1, forward strand.
AAAAATTTAATTCCTTCAAAATGCTGTCTATTTCTTATATAAAAAAATTATTCAGTTACTGTAACGTGTTCCTTTTGTTAGTTGCTTTAGGCATATAATCAGGTATATTATGTGTAAGGCTTTTTGGAATAATTTTTCTCCTTAATGATGTCAACTTTTAATGTTTTTAACATAATTATGGACAAAAGGGACTGCTTAAGTTTGAAATCAGGCAAGATGTATTTTCACTGATCCAGTTTCTTTTTTGACTGTGATTATTATTTGAGCCATTATCTTTGGAGCTGTACTATTTGCTATCTTGATGAATAAAAACTGTCTGTCCCAGCAAACAAGTACTTAAAGTAGAAACAATATAAGGCTTGATTTTAATCTTGATTCTGATTCTTACAATAGGTGTAATACAGCATTGCACTCAAGTGAGGCAAACCTTGACATAATAGCTGTTTGAGGGCTTGGTGAGATGCTTTTCTAGTGAGAACTTCTGAAATCCATATAGACACTACTGAGAATTCTGGGCACTGAAATCTGCCTATCTGAAAGTGGCTAAGATGGAAAAATGCCTTGAAATAAGGGTAAACTGAACTTGACTTTGTCTTAGTAGGAAGCTGGTGAGATTATTTCTAGGAAACCATTGAAAATCTCATCTCCGTGAGTCAAATAGGCTCTAATAAACCCAGTAGAAGCAATTTAATCTGCAGTCTAATTCTGCTTTCATTCAAAAAATTATAAATAACCCTAGAAGTTTATTTAACTCATAACATAGTCTGCTATTTCTGGGCACAGAGATTCTTTCAAAATGTGTTTGCTTCTTATTAGTGAAGGTTTTTACTTCCAGTCTTCATCAAGGATGTCTGGTGTTGCAGCAGAATCTTTCTTTTTATATCCAAGTTGATGTTTTTGCGTGATATTAATACGTACATGAATTCCTGAAGAGAGTTTGGTTCCCTGAGCTAATCAATCTTTCTCTTTTTTTCAGAATTTACTCGATTGATATTGATGTCTTTACATGTTTTTTTCATTGATTTGGAAGTAGCATCATATTTTCTTTGCAGCTAATGCAAAAGATATCAAATAACCATGTTTTTATTTTTTAGCTTTTTATGTAATTTGTGTGATCTACCCCAGGGAGTAAATAACTTTTTGTAATCTCTCCAGGCTAAATGACTTCCCTTTGCTCATTGATGCTCAAAGAGTATTAAAAATGGAACCAGTACTGTGAGACAGCTAAATTCTTCTGCTTGCTAATGGGATAGATTCAGTCAGTAGAACATGACCATTGTGGCAGGTCACTGGCTTGATTTATGTATTAAATATAAGCCATATTATGGCTTTGATTTAAAACAGTGGTTTGTAAATTATGTTTATATCCTATAATATTGTATGGACCCAAGAATTTGTGGCTTATTCAAACATTTTAACATACTAGTGTTGGAGAAAGCTGCCCATTAAAGCAATTGTGAAACACAGAGACTAGCTAGGAAACCAAATTGATGATGTGCACATGGTTAGTGCAGGTTGTCATTGATGAATTCAGTCATTCATCTTCTCCTGCCTAGAGAGAAACAGGGGCTTTTTGTGTGTTCCAATAACCATAGATTAAGAAGCAGAGCAGACTTGGCTTGATTTTCAGTAATAGTTTCTATGTTTTCTATAAAAAAATAGATTGTTTTTATCAACTAAATTTTTGGCATAGATATTTCATATCATGGGCATAGTGAATATAATATTCTGGCTGGGAAATACTGGGAGTTGAAGTCCACAGATCTTAAAGTTACCAAGTTGGACACCCCTGCATTAGATCAAATCAACTGTTAAAAGAATGAGAAACAGGGACAGGTTTGCCTTTTGTTCTATAGTAGTGAGAGATCAACATGAGAAAATTAAAGGGAACAAGAGTAGAAGAAAAGAACACTGGGAAATGTCACTATTTTGTAACTTATGTTATCTTTTTATTGCCCTGTAGCAAAAAGAATTCATTTTGCAGAAAAATTTTCGATTGGATAGAGACTAGTAAAACATTGACTGATAAGCTTAAGCCATAGCACAATAGTCCAAAGAAGTTCTCCGGATCTGAGACTTTAAAAGAGTCAGTATGATGAGGGAATATTGACAACTCCATGGAGGCCTCGTGTGCTCTCAGTTTTAAGACACCTGTTCCTGTAGGTGTTACTAATTCAGCTGTGTAGCTCAGCCCTGCTCTTCCTTCCATTACACTCTCCCTCTTCTCCCTTGTCCCCTAGGTCACAACCTCCCCTCCCCAACTCTGTTGCCTCATCTCAAGCAAGTCCTATGATTGGACTAAAACAGGTTTCCAGCTATTTCTACTTCCTTAATTTTTTGGAGAATAGATCTGAAATTGGAGGAAGAGAAGAGTGGTGGAACAACTAGAAGATACAGATCTGTCTTTCATTTCAGTTTTTAAAACAGAAAAATATAATTATTAGAGACAGGCTCTTTGGCAGATGCCAAAAAGCATAACCAGTATTTATAGGCATTTGTTGCTGATTCCACTATTAGACCATCCACGTTCATGCTCTGTAATGCAGATTTGAATGAAGTGGCACAGTATAGTCCACCCAAATATGAAGCCATTATTTTTATCTAGCATAATAAGAATTGCAAATAGTTTCTTTGTGATTTTAATTCTTCTAATGTTTAGAGGTCTCTGCTTGCGTGCATGTGTCTATGTGAGTTTTCTTACAGCTATAGCCATATATATTATGCTTAAGTAAGCATTTGCTATTTTTGTCCCCTTTATTATATACTATTGAAATTACAAGCCCACTGAGGAAAAGTGTCCCATACCTCTTAGTTCTTCATTCAATGATCTTTGTGTGAACTAAAATAAAAGTCAGTATTCAGGGCTACTCAGCAAGCTTGCTGGCTACCTGAAGTTTTGGTAAGCGTTTCTTATTAACAAACTTTCTGTAATAATATTACTGTTATATGCACACAGATCTATGAGCTTGGAAGGAGAATTAACAGATATTTATAGATTATTTATATGGACACATAGATAAATTACATCTACTTGTGGTCCTGAAGCCACTTCCAAATGTGGATCAGTGTTCTAACACTTGCTCGTATTACTGTGTGGGTTTCCACATTATTATTATTAAGCAGCTGCTAGAAGCAGTACTGTTTCACCTTGTTTCTGTGGTATTCAAGAGTATATGTACGAAATTTCCATATTGATTATGGAAACGAAATTTCCATATTGAAATTTCCAAGCACTGTAAGTAACAAGGGCAGTAGTTGTAATGTATTTACAAACATTGAATATTGTGTTTCAGTCTCTTCCCTTGGGAGAAGGAAACATAATTCAATGGAGGGCAAGGATTTATGGTTAATAAAATGATAGTTTTGATGTGACACTTCAGGACATTTTTTCACATTTTGGCAGAACTCTAAATTGTGCCTAATGGTATACCCTTGGTGGTTAATTTGTCCCATCCAAAAATGGATTACTTCAACCTGTAACACTCTTTAAAGATGCAGGTACTGCTGAGTAATATGATGAAAGGAGGTAAGAAGAGTGTGTATTTTCCAGAAAGATGTATCATGATAAAAAGACACAGCTCAGGAGCAGCCTTGTCATTTAGAAACTGAATGATATCAGTGGTGGTTGGCACAGATGAGCAAATATTTTAAAATGTTACTTTCAGATTATTTGATAAGACTTCTTGCCAGTTGAAACTCAATAGGTAACAAAGCATGAGCCTTTTCTTTGTGCGATTGGAGCATGCTCTGTCTCACAAACCATAGTGGTTTCTGGAGTTTGCTAATTTTTCACTGTCCAAGCAAAACTGTTGCTAAGGATTTGGAAAGGTGAGATTCCCCCATATACATTCTCAGTCGCATAATCCTGGAAGTTCTTGCATTTCCTTGTGGGATGCATCATCCTATAACTAATAGTCACCATGAAATTGCTTTCATTCTACTGTGCGTATCAGTGAATTGCCAAATGCCTTATACAATCAGTACATAAAGTTTAATACAAATTCTCTTCTGTTACGCTCACCATTCAGCGGCCAGCGCAGTCTTTTGGACAGACAGGAAAAAGGTCAAAGGTACAGTAGACTTGTGTGCTGTGCTGGCATGCTAAGGTAGTCTTCATGCTTGGTGGAAGCCTGGCTGTTTATTGAAAATCAGTTTTGTTCTTTCTTTCTTTGGCAACAAAAGTGTATTTTTCTGTTTTTTAGATTTATGATTTGCCTAACAGTTTGCTTTTGCTTGGCCTTTATATTTTTCGTGGCTTCATGTTGCTAGACAGAGGAAATAGTGCTGCTTTTTGCCTAAACTTCTTTTTTCATAAACTGTAGTTGCTTTTTTGCTGATATTGTGATGACTTCAAAGCTTAAATGGCCATCAGAATTTTATTTTTTTGCTGTTTGGGTGTTTTGCCCCCAGATAATGAACTACTTACTGTGTGTTTGAAGTTGTTGGCATCCTTATGTAAGCAGTATTATTGTGTAGCTGACAACAAGATTACTGAAGTAAAACATCTGTGAACTGTAGTTTTTAATTATAAATACTTTTCTTTAGTCAAGTACAAAATTAAAGCTAGTTCGGAGCCTGGCTGTGTGTGAAGAATCTCCTCCACCTCCCACAGCTGAAATTTCACAGGACATCCAGGTAAAAATAAAATAGTTCTGAGGTCTATTACTCTCAGTTTTATTCTGTAAAAATGTTTGGGAATGATTTGAGGGGTGGGGGCAGAATGTGCAATAAGATGTATTATTTGGAACCTGCTAGTGAGCTTGTATGAGAGTCAACAACTATTATGATTGTATTTTAAATATTTGACTTAATAATTTTAAAATATTTAGCTGAATACCTGTTTGCAATCATGTGACTAACCCAAGATAATGAAAGGAAATATCTTCTCATTTAGCTTCCTGATTGATATTTTCATTCAGTTATATGGTTTAAAAATAATATACTTTGGATTATTTATGTCTGTGATTGGTATCAAAGTTTAGCAATATGAGTTAAAAAAAGATTTACAGTATACACTCCATAAGAATGGTATTAATTAGTTTGAATCTCACATATGTTGTAGAAGAGCTTCCCTTGGCATTGGCATTAATTATAGTCCACCTTTTCTAATACACATCATGCTAAGCCATTACAGTTTTCATTTAGTATGCTGTATGGACAGGGCATTGTGATTTTTAAACCATGATCTATGGCATAGCATGTAAACCTATACAATATTTAATAAAACATAACTAAGCAGACCATAGTTTGCATGATATTTAAAGGAGAATCCTATATGTAAATCTGTTAAAGTGATGCTGATATCTGAGCAAATTCAGTTGTATCATAGAACATTATTGTAGTTATTAAATACAAATTTGCCTTTGTTCATCTTTTTCTTATACCAAGTTGTATTAAGCCACCAACTGTAAACTAATTACTTGTTTAATACAAGCTCCCAAAAACTGAAAGTGTTATGTTTTGTGTATATTCTTTTTATTCTTATAACATCACTTTCAGAATTTTTTAACCCAACATTAAGTTAGAATGCTGACAGTTGGTAGAGTAATATGGAAAACTGGTTGTCCTATGCTTTTACAATGTGTATTTGCTTGTTTTAATATTATGTTTATGAAGAATATCAAGAGTTTGTGTAAAAGAACAGAATAGTACTTTTTAATTTGTAAGAGTTATGTCAGATAAATAATTCACAGATGTTAGAAAATTATTTTAACTCAAGTATAATAGAAAAGATTAAAATCAACTGTTGAGATTTATCTGATTATTTAAGAGATGTTAATTTTGGTTGAGCAAGATGTTCTCAGAAGCCATCTGGATAATAGGATTTGTGAAACTACATTTTATTTGGCAGGATAATAATTTTGATTTCCAGGATTAATTTTTATACACCTAGAAATAATTTAAGATTTGAATTTTAAACAGTGAGTGACATACTATCCAGCCTATTGCAGGCCAGGGGTCTGAATGGTCAACAGATAGTGTTTTTATTTTCCTTAGCAATAAAATGAAACATGGCTATACTGGAATGCAGCTGTGCTTAAATTATTTATTCTGATAGAAATGCTTCATGGTAATTATGCAGAAAATATATACTCTTGTATATTTTTTTGAATTTCACCCTGAGTTGATTTTTACTCCTAACAAAGCAAGTGTTTTTATATAAAACTATATTTTCTTGTTGTCATTCTTATACTTAAGCCTTCCACAGCCAGGTCTCCAGCTGAAGTGGATTTCAACTTCCAGAATTATCCACAGTGGCCAACGTGGCCAAAAATTCTGGAAGTTAGTCTTCATTATGTGAAGTTTCCATGTTTGATATAACTGATATCAGTCTTATGGAATGGTTAAGCCCCAATTTGATTACTCAATGGTTTCTCATTGATTTCAAATGTTTCATTTGTTTCTATATAGAAACAAATTGTATTGGTTTTTAACTTTTTTATTGGATTGTTGTTTTTGCTGTTATAAGTTGTCCAGAGTCATTTAGGTGAAACAGATCAATCAATAGATGAATGGATGAATGGATAGATAGGAAAGCCTTTTCTCATTACAAAATTTCTACATTTTTAATGTTTAGGGTTTTTTAATGTAAGTTTTCTGTTACACAGAATTTCTTTGTTCTTCTTTTGTTCAAAGGCAGCATGAGATATACAACATAGTAATATGAATGGATGTTCCCATTCTAGAAATATATTTTCCTATTTCTTAGAAAAGATAAGAACTTTGTACAGGTGATCCTCCTTTAGCAACCATAATTGGGACTGGTAACTTGGACATCAAAACCAAGTGGTCACTGAATGCAACCACAACTGTGGTTATAATCTTACTTCAGCTTTCTTTTGCTTTACAGACCTGTGAAGGTCATAAATGCAAGGATTGGTTATAAAGTTACTTTTTCATTACCATTGTAAATATGAATGGTTGTTAAATGATACAGTCACTGAATGAGGACAAGAAATAAATAAAGTATAAATAAAGTATCTAGGTATGTCCCCCTGGCTGATTAAGCAGCTGTTGGTGTAAAAGTTAAGTGTATTTGAATTATGAAAGTAATTGTCTCTCCTTACGACTTTAAAAACACAGGCTTATGAATTAAGATATATATATATATCTTTAAGTAATCCTAACAATCATGATTAAATACCACTTTGATTAAGTAAATTTCATGATGTTTCTAAAGCAGCAATGGATCTCAGTTCCCCAAAACAGGTAATCTTTATTTACTGAACACACAGTCATAAAATGAAATGTCATGTGTCTCTCTTCTGGCTACAGTCATTAAACAAGACAATGTGACATCACATGACTGCAACTTGCAACTCCCTGCCAACATCCTGATTGGCTTTGTTGGAAGCCAGCTGTGAAAGTTGCAAATAGTGATCACATGACTATAAGAAGCTGCGACTCCTGTAAATGCATGCCAGTTGCCTAAGTCCAAATTGCAATCACATGACTACAGGAACACTTTGAGGACCAGTCATAAGTCTCCTTTATCAACACCATTGTAACATTATTTTATTGAGCACAGAGAAATTGGAATTGCATCCATATTACAGGAATTGGCTCAAGAAAGAAGCCTGGCTTGAGCTTGGTTGGGCATCTTTCTCTTTTAAAAAAAATCATTAAGAATTACAAATAGAAATAATAAAAATTAATATAGATTTTAAAAAGTATAAAAAGAAAAAAGAAAAGAAGCAACTCCTTCCTTAATGCAAGCAAGTATCAACAATTTTAGTAGTTTAGCACCATTTCTTAATACAACATTTATTATCTTCACCCCGTAATTCATCTCTTAACTAAAAACAAAGTCCAAAAGTCATTGTCTCTTATCAGCAATAGTCTAGTAAGGAATATCAAATGTAACTACTTATCTATTTTAACCTTGATTGCCTATTCTGTCTTCTTTCCCTGTACTTCTAACGCCTTCAATTAAAGTCCCAAAGCTTGATTTGTATTCATCTTTTTTCTCTCTTAAGAATCTTTCAAAATTTTAACAGGTTTTTTTTTACTCCAGTAAATAAAGTTGTCCTTTTTTGTGTTATTTCTCAAAAAATCCTTGAAGACTTTAAAGGACCTCTTTTGAAATTCAGTAAAAGTGAGTTACCCAAATCGCTTTTCTGATTTAGTAATTATACATCTCTTTAAGCAATGAAAAATCAACCAGTTTTGTTTGTAAATCCAGTACATATTCTTCTCATTGCTTAGCATATTTAAATCCACATTCACATTAGTTTTAAAGTTATTCAGTGTAGCTTGTTCTTAATCACGTCTAATAATTTCAAAGACCAGTCTTCAAAAAGATCCATTTTTTTGCTCTATTGATTATTAACAAGGCAAATTGATTAATCTCTAGCTCAGTCTACTGTCAGACCTTCAAGGTCTTATCATATTTCCTCTTAAAGAAACCCAAACAATCCCATTTCCCACGGGAAGGATTTTCTAATTTATTCAAAATTGATTTTGGAAAGCTAACAACAGATTAAAGATCCAGACATGGAATTATAGTGCCATTGTAACTTTGAATGGTAGCTGAATGAGTAGTTATTAGCAAAGACTACTTTTATTAGTTCAATTATAGGAAGATAATACCAGTGTATTTCTTATATTTTAACATCTATATAATATTAAATATATTCAGTGTGATTATATGTGAAACAAATTTTGACTGAGAATGTTGTCTTGGAATAGTTGATATAGCTATCAAAAGAAGAGCAGATTTTAGGTCTTTCGTTTGTAAAATTTTGTTGAAAGTGAACAAGAGAGCTAAGTGACTTTAACACAGCTTCTTCAGACCTCTTTTTACATTCAAAAATGTTATATGTACAGTGGAGCCTCGCAAGACGAGTGTAATCCATTCTGGAAGAACACTCTTAGTGTGAAATACTCTTAAAGCAAAACAAGGTTTCTCATAGGAAACAATGGAAAGTTGGACGATCTGTTCCATGCCCCCAAAAACATTCACAAAAAATCATTTTCAATGGAATTTGATGTAGAAATGATTGTCCCTAACATCTGAAATAAGTATCAATGATTTACACACGATATAAAGCAGAAATAGAACAAACTAACCAGCATTAATGGATCTGCTTCCAGGCAGATTCTGGCCTCGGCTTCTGCTAGGCCAGCTACTCTCCAGCGCCCCCTGCTGGATCGGAGGATCCACTGCCACTGATGCTCAAGGTAAAAGGGCCTTTCCCTTTTTCCTCCGCAACGTCTCACAGGATAGCACACGGACATGTATAATGGAGTAAATCACACGTGGCAGTGTCGACAGAGCACGCGCGCAATTGCTGCCTAAACGGGAAATACAGAGCACACTGACTGAAGACGTGTAAGTTATTGCTTGAAGCTTGCTCATCTTGCGAGTCGCCACTCATCTAGCAGAATAAATTTTATTAAAATTTTTTGCTCAACTTGCAAAAATCTCAATTTGTGAGGTGCTCGTCTTGCGAGGTTCCACTGTATATTAATTTCTTCCCCACTTTTCTTTCATAGCAAATTATGTGCTCATGCATGCAGAGCAACCATATATTTTATTCTCAAAGTGAAAATGGAGCCTTATACAAGTTGTAGATAAGAATTTTAAACATTGGTGGCATAGGAGAACATGCTACAGAGGATAGACAAGAAAAATAACTATAATTAAGATCCTGTTAATCTCTTACAGAAGCCTATAAAGACAGAAAATTACAATTGAGTGTCTCTGTTCCAAAGAACAAATTAAGGTCAAGAAAATGATATTAAACGAAAAGTGTGTAGGTGTCTGTGTTATAGAAGAAAGTTGTGTGGGTTCTTTGTTCTGTTTTTTAGTTTCAAAAAAATCCTCTTCACAAGAATAGTTTTCCCCACTTTGGACTGATACGATGTATAGATTTGCTTTTTGAAATCAAAAGACTTGAATATTCCTTCCGTTTTGAATAAATATTATTGATTATATGAGATAAGCTTCCTTTTTTGACTCAACCTATAATCTTGATGCTTTAGATTAGATTAGAAATTGCCTATTTGATAGCAAGCATATGCTTTCAGTTATTTTTTTTTTTATAAATAAGGTATCTATCTTAGGATATTTATTATACTCAGCTTCTCATCAATAAAATTTAGTATTTACTTTTTCTAGAGCAATCCAGACTATGAAAAGTTTGGATGATCATTTTAAGAATCCAGTTTCTACTCTTCTCAGAGGACCAGGTACAGGGAATCCTTTTGTTGTGTGTATGCAGCTATGACGCCTTGTGGTAAAAATGTTTGACCTCTGTGATACAATAAACTAGAAGCTTTAGATCATGAAACTCTGTCCCAATTAATCTTATTTTTTGTGTATTTTTAAGGCTTTCTAAAAATAATAGGAAATCATGTATTCAGAATTATCCTTTGATAAATCTTTTTTATTGTATTTACATTGGAAAGTAAAACTATATAGATCAGTCGCAATCTATTTTTTTCAGTTTTGTATTCAAACACCGAGAAGAACCTTTATCTTGCTTTTTGTGTTTGTGCAGTTTCTTCTCATTCTGCAGTTTAGTTTGCAATTTTTAAGTTGATACTACAGCATGAAATTTTGAGAAGTGCATCATTGAAAGGATAACTGTATGTCAATTTGGATATGGATATGTGGACAAAACGAAAATGCCTTGGGCATTACCCAGAAGAAATATAGTGTGGGGTTTTTTTGGTCAAAATTGGGACATTTGCCCATCATCTTTTTACAGAATTCTGGCAGGTCTCTTAGTGTTAATGGATGTACATATGGCAATCTCTTTAACAGTTTGCTAAATTTCAGGAAGCACCATAGATTGAAGAGATATTAAACTGTATAAAATCTTCTGACATGGTGAGTTACTTGACTGTGAACAAAAAGGCTATGAAGTAGAATGTCTTGTGACAAAGCAGAACCATTCACCATGTAGTCTTCCAGCATAATATTGTCTTCAGTCATGTGTATCAACAAACTTGTTTTCAACTGAAGTAAATATGTTTTGAAGAAATATGGTAAAATGATAAATGGTGAAGATGGATGAAGATTTCTTGGCAGAGAATATGAAGAGAAGAAAGAACTAAATTATATATTTGCTAGATATCAAAACAATGAGATACTAAATGATGTGTGACTGAGACCCATTCTTTATTAGCTGATTAATATTTTATAGAAATTTTAGAGATTAATATTTTGTAGAGCTAGTTCCATTATAAATACTGTATGTGATACATGCATGGAGAATTCCTGGCTTATAAACTGAGTGAGTAATCTCCACAAACCTGGCTGGGAACTAAATCACATAGTTCATTTCTGAAACATAGTAACTATTGCCTTCCAAAATGCTTCATGGCTAGCTTATGCATCATAACATTTGTAATTTTATTATGAACAGTCTTTAAAAATGCTCTTCTCTGTTGGTTTTGGTTTAACTCAGTTTCATGTATGTGTATAAGATTCATAAATGTTAATGAAATTCTCAACTTGAACGCATCTTTGATTGTAGCAATGAATCTTAAATGAATGGCACTGGAAATTGAAGTTATTTTATTCTGTTGCTAGCATATAAATTGATAATTTTCATTTGTTACAATGGAAGTTACAATCATTTTTTCTTAAATTAGATGCACTAGCACAAAAATCAGAAAGTTGGATCTATGGTGGCAAAGACCAACTTGGAAAAGTTCTGGGATAAATAAAATCATTAAAATATTACCTATAAAGGACGTAACCAATAATCTCAAGATAAAAAAATTGTTTAATCATTGCAATGAAATATATTTTGAATTGCATGTAGAGTGACTTCCATTTCATTTATCAATTTAAAACAGCAACAAAAGGCTAAAGGACAGATCTATTCAAGGGAGTCTTTGTTTTTTTAGCAATATCTTGGTTATTGTATTTTTTTCTAATGCAGAGTCATTTTCAGTTCTAGGAAGTATGGATTCTTGCATTTTATGCACCTCTCTACTTGTTTAACTTAACTATAAAGCTGTGCATGTTCTCATTAAGAAATACTGATTTTGTTACTTAAAATATTGAAGTCTCAAATAATTTGAAGTTAACTAGCATTCACTTTTCTTACATGGGAATGTTTGCAGTTTCATTCTACAAGAAGCACATTGCATTGAGTTAAATTATTAAAATTGTTTTTGTTTTGTGAGATACTGCAACCTAAATAGCATACCAAAGATATTTCAAAGTGATTTGCATCTTACTATTAAGTATTGCTTAGTGTTGGAATTGCGATAGACTCTGAAGTTGGAATAGACTCAAGGCAACCCATCTGGTTGCTAGACTTACCTTCTTTGCCAGGGATAAAGGCGTCTGTAGAATTTAGATTTACTTTTCATTAAAGCTGGTTCATTGTTTATGAATGAAGATTAAAAGCAAATTCTGCTAAGTTATTAGATATGCCTAGTTCAAATTAGTTGGTACTTTTTTGTGTGCTTTCCTTTGAGTCAGTTTTGACTCCTGGGACTGCCTAGTTCCTGTAGTTTTCTTGAGCAAGGTTTTTTGGAAGTGGCTTGCCTTGACTCTTTGCTAGGGCTGAGAGAGAAAGTGAGTGACTGGCCAAGCTCACCCAGCTGGCTTTGTAACGCCTGGTTTCTAACCTGATGCCTTAACCACCACAACAAACTGGCTCCCATTTGACTTATAATCATGGTTTATTTCTTATTTGAATATGATAACCACCATTTATATAAACCAAAATCTCCTCCCAGCTAAATGCAAGATAAGAGGGCAAATGCAAGATAGAGGGCAAAGCGTGAGAGCCTGCACATTCAAATATCACTTGAATTTCTAAAGGGTTTACCTGCCTTGCATTAAGCTGTTGTTTAATATTGCATGGAAACTGGCTTTCTTTGAAAATTTAGCAATGAGGTAATTTTATCAGAATTTTTCTTGAATCATTTGCCCATTTCCTAGGCATGTGAACCTAACAGTTGCATTTTAAAAGACTCAAAATCAGTAATTTCAGATTGGCCTTTTGATTTGTAACCAAATATTAGGCTTCTTCTTACTATTATAGTTGTATACAACTTAAAACAGTCACAGTTTTCATTGCAGGATACCTTTCTTAGGGGAAAACGTTGTTAATTTTACTTTTCAACAGGAAAAAAATCAGATCCAGCTAACACAATTATTTGAAAAGGAAGAGAAACCCTTGAAAGATGAAGCTGAAAAGGAGAAGTCTGATAAATTACCCAGGAAAATGTTGTCAAGAGGTTTGCTATACATTATCCTGTTCTTAAATTATTTGGCTCATATGTTAAAAAAAAACCTGCAGGTTGCTAGTATTTCCCATAATGCCTCTTCTTATACATTGGTAATTTTATTCTTGGAATATCTCCCAGGTATGCCTAATTACCACTGAAAGTATATAATCACTTACCTTCATGGAGAATATTGGTTTAGCTGGGCAGTTAGGCTCTCTTAGACCTAGTTTTCTCTTGGAATTCTGCAGTGCATTCACAAAGTAATTGGAGTACATTGGAATTAAAAAGGAAGGCAGGTGAACTGAGAACACTAGCATATTATGTATATGAGATTTCTGATATGAAACATGAGACATTTTTGAAATGTGATCTTTTGTGAGGTAGAAATGCCAAAATTAATGCATTTCACATATTGGCTTAAGTGATTTTTCTTTCAGTAAGTAGATTATAAATTATAAATATGAATTAGTGTTCATATTTTTCACTTCAAACTTCCTTCCAGAGTGGGCTGAGCAGCCTATGGCTCAGGGCTACATACAGCTCATAATCCCTTTTTTCAACCTTGGGAACATTGTAGAAAATGGATAGCCCACTTTTCCATCATTCAGAAATACAAAACACATGAATATTCCAGAATAAACTCTAAAAAGGGTCTGTCATAATGAAAAAAGTCCCATTCTCCTGGCCTACTTACTTGCTTTACAGTCCTCAGCAACTCTTCCATCATCTGAAGGATCATTAAAAGATCTATGGGACACAGGGGCAAAGTAAGATTTTATCTTCCCACCACTGCACACACTTTCTGTTAATAGAGAAGCAATTGAATATCCAAGCCAGTGTGCCATTAAACTTTCAGACTTTGTCATTCTAGCTACTATTGTGTAAACAAGAGAGTCTTAAACTATTAATGGCTTGGTTTTAATTGAAAGAATTAATACATTCTCTGTAACTGGATTTATTTTTATTTTAGATTCTAGTCAAGAATATACAGATTCAACTGGTATAGATCTACACGAGTTTTTAGTTAATACATTGAAAAACAATCCCAGGTAAACGAGTGGCAATGATCTTGTTCATGTTGAAATGAATGAATATATTACTTCCAGAATTTCTCATTCATTTTAATTTGGTCTATTTGTAAATATTACTCTATCATTGAATGATTTATTGAAAATCTTTGAAGTTATATTATTCTGCACATTCTTTTTCAAACGCTAATGGAACTAGTGTTTAATAATGTCATTTTTATTTTACCTTTCATAAAATGTCTTGGTTGTGTATAGGAACAACACTGTTAAATGCAGGGATACTTTCAAAAATAATTTTAACTGAAGCCTAATTTAATTTAATGAATGAACTGAAGCCTAAATTAATCTAATGAATTATTAATCTAATTATTAATAATTTAATCTAATGAAGACAGGACACAGAGTGTAAAGAATTCTAAATTAATCTAGAGATAGTGTCTAAGCTATATACATATTTATCAATAGATTGTGGTTCTAATTCTACACTTTACTGTATTCTTTTTCTACTGGCTGCATAGTTTGGATGCACACTTTACTGTTGAATACATAATTTTATTGTTATTTTTATTTACTGTTGTCTTGCAAGTATATTGAGAGCTGCTGTACCAGAGTCAAATTCCTTACATGTGTAACCATGCTTGGCCAATAATGTATCTGAATCCTATCAGCTACAGTAGCCATATTTAAAAGTCACACTAAAGTATAGTCCAGGATAACAAGAACAAAATCACAAGAGTACAGTATTGATTTTTTACTGATTGTGTGGCTGTGAGGAAAGAATCTGGAAAATTTTGATTCAGTTTTACATTAACTGCAGCCTGCCCAGAAATTATGATCAATATTATTTTGACTATTATGGGAAATAGCTTTAAACAGAAGTATACAATAACGATTTTTTCTAAAGTAGTAAAATCAGTTGCCATAACTGCATTCAAATGCAGCAATTGTGGTTGACTGCAAACTTGCCTAGAGGCCTGTTTTTTTCTTTGTAACAGTGCAGTCACAAATCATTGCCTTCCTGTGGTTTGTTGATATGGTAAAATGATAGGTTGCTGAGCCATCTAAAGGCAGCAATATAACTTCTTGCAGACAGAATAAGCTAGAAGCAGAATTCAAACCAAATTAAAGCATAGATTCTGTCTTTTGCTTCTTTAGGAAGAAACCACTATCTTTCATTCAGATAAGACAGCAACCACAAAAAAATAAGCCAGTTAGGCGGCTTATTGCTACAATACCTGGGGATAGACCACCATGCCATGTCTGGACCTAAACAATTCACTGGCATCCTTTGCTTATCTAAGAACACACAATTTATCAACCTTCCATTTACTGTAGCTTGTTCTTCTCAAAGTAATCTTGAGTTCAGGAAGAGACATGATGCAACTTCCAAGTATTTTGAACAATTATTCCTTTATCTTAGCCTAAGATAAAACATCCTTTATTTTAGCCAAGAAGGCCAGTGGTCAGGAATGTTGGAAGATGTCTTCTAGTATATTTGAATGCACCACATTTCCAGTTCCTGGCTAGTGGCTTAGCCAAGAATCATTGCTTTCCTTTTGGAGGGATTTTGATTGCTTTTGTAGGTTTTTTTAAATAGTTTCTTGGGATATTAGGGAACTAGTCAATTTACCTTTTTTCTCCTCCTTTTGTAGTACAGATCTAGGGTTTTTTTGGTTTTTGTTTCCATATTTTGTTGCCATAGAATCTGAAAGGGAATTCTGGGCATTTTGAAGAGTTATATGATGCAGCTACC
>JANHZU010004322.1:18468-33095 GCA_032468055.1 Acrochordus granulatus
GTCATTTTGAAGAGTTATATGATGCAGCTACCTGCATTGAATTTATCACTACTTTGAATTTAAGTCAGTGGTAGCCACCAACCAGAAAGATAAGAAACAAAAAAAAGTTAGACAAAAATCCTATGAATGTTTAGCTTTTCCATTTTGTCAGCTTGGAGTTGCTAAAACCAATTGTAGAATATCTGCTCCATATAATGAATGTGTGCATGTAACATATCTGTGCATCTACATATGCACATATAGTATATACCATACAAAACTCATATGCCCAAAAGCCAGGGCACAAGACAAAACATATACACATTAAGTTATTTAATAATTACTGATTAAAATTTATTTACCTGTAAAGTAAGTTATCTCATTTGCAAAATTAAACTCCATCTGCTCATAGCAACTTGTCTGTCTCTCTCACACTTTTCTTTTTACTATTCAGATATTCATGCTTTGCAGCCAAGGTATCTATTACCATTTGCACTTCTATTCATTCCTTGAAGAAAAAACTCTTCCCTCCCCAAACAATTTTGCATATTTCCCTTGGGTGCCATAAAACAATGGAAGTTCTTGTTAAAATTTATCTTTTGCAGATTTCAAGGTTACCATGGCACAGTCTTCTTTGTTTAGTGCCAGCATTTAGCAAACCTTTAATTAATCTGAATAGATAATGAGTTATATTATTTTGTTCCTATTTGATTTTTTTCCCTTCCTCTCATCAAGAATGGTACAATATACATTGGATATTGTTTCTTATTTAGGTATAACGCTTAGGGTAAGAATATATTGGCTTTTCAAAAGATTAAGGGTTTATGTTGTAATCTCTAATTCTATATCATCTGGACATACTTTCCCATTTCTGCTCAGCTATACTTATTTTTAAGATTTATAAGGCTGCTAAACCCAAACAATGTGATTCTTATGGCATACAGGAAAACAAACAAACTATGAACCCCCGGAAAGAAAAAATCCCACTATAGAATATTAAAATGCATTATAAAATGGCAATCAGGCAACATAACAACAGTACCCATTGTCAAAACAGCAAAGTCGGTCTGTGTAAGTTTTGTTTGATACTCAATCACTTACACAAGATTAGAGTTACAGTTAACAAAATGGGGTTAATCAAGGGGACTTTATTTTATCCCCATAGCATTCTGGTGAGTTTAGAGTCTGTATATGATTTGCTCAAAATGGCAAAAATATGTTTTAGAGCTAAGCAGATATTAAAATCCTTAGGGAAAAAATAGTGATAGTTTATCTTAACGTGTGCAAGACAAAAACAATGCAGATTATTCCTGCAACCCGCCTAAGCCGGCAGTGTCCACCCTTGGCAATTTTAAGAAGTGTGGACTTCAACTCTGAGAATTTCTCAGCCAGCATAGCTGGGCTCCCTCCCATACTGGTTGAGGAGTTCTGGGAGTTGAAGTCCACACATCTTAAACTTGCCAAGATTGGACACCCTTAGCTTAAGCTTTCTAAATTCAAGGGAGGTGCAAAGTGCTATCCAGCCATTAACAATTAGACATCCTTTATATTATTATTTTCATCTGTAACCTTTGAAGTAATTATTTTATTATGAAGAAGATGCTTATTTAATATGTGTATAAGCTCTTAAAGTGTGTCCTCCTTGATTCTTTCTCCACTAACAAATGTTATATTCTGTCTTCCAGGGACAGAATGATGCTGCTGAAATTAGAACAGGAAATCTTAGATTTCATTGGGAATAATGAGTAAGTGTCATTGAATGATACGTATTTATAGGAGATGATCTGAAGCTTATATCAGCCTAAAATTTACTGTTTCTTTTCAGAATCCCACGAAAAAAATTCCCCCCAATGACCTCTTATCACAGAATGTTATTGCACAGAGTAGCTGCTTACTTTGGATTGGAGCACAATGTGGACCAGAGTGGGAAGTCAGTGATTGTGAATAAAACCAGCAGTACCAGAATGTAAGTTACTGTTCTTGTATTTTTTTTATTATTATTCATTAGTCAAAGAGTTGACTTGCCTTAGTAATGGAAGTTTTAATTACAGTATCTCTTCTCTGTGTTCAAAAGTATTATTAATTCTATAAGGATCACAACATTCACAGAGTTTTCTTCTGGATTTGGAAAAAGAAAAAATATCTTCTATCCATTCTCCCTCTCTAAATATATAGCCTGTTTTCATTGTATAAAAATAATTTATTTCTGATCTATACTGTTTTGCTTTCAGAAAAATGAAACACTTCTCTTTGGGAGAAAGTTAGACACATGAACTGGTTATAGCAGTTGGGGCACAAGTGTTGCCTCTTTTTTAATTAGTTAAATTTGACTTTTAAAAGATCTTGCAGAAAAGCAGAATCTGGTACCTTCTGATCACTTGGAATGATTCCATTTCAGTAATCCATTAATTGTGTTGTATTTCAAAACTATCTAACCCATCCTTCCCCCACTGCTTAGGTGGAGAAATGAAGTAGGGGACCAAAAGTTCTATTTAAAATTCAAGCAGTGGATAATTGCATTTGTTTTTATTGAACACTGCATGAGGTTGTTTGGAAACAGAATTGTGACAGCTGCTGATGAAGCTTTTGGAGAACGAGCTAAAGTAACAGAGAATTATTTCACGGCAAAAACAATCTCAGCTGGAATCTGAAAGACCCAAGTATAATTAGCAGGCATTTCCTTTAACCAATAGACAATGTAAATTATTTTAAAGGTTTTCAGTGTTCTTATTTTATATCTCAGGGGATTTAAAATAAGAATTTAGCTAGAAAACCTTGGAGATCTAAAACCCAACTTACCTTTTCCTCATAGGGAGATTCCCCGCTCCAGTGCCGGTCAGTGCTGTTAATGACATCATCAACCCAGTGCACACTGAGACGACTCAGTGGAGTGGTGATGGCAGGGCAGTAAATTCAGGGACCTTTAAGACAAAATGAGGTAAGACAGTCTAAAGGTTTTCTGAAGTGCCTGCTAATTAGATTTTGGCGTCCAGTAACTCTTAGGTAGTAATTGAAAAGTATTGTTTCATTCATAATACAATTTAGGAATTAAAAATAAACATGATCCTGCTTTTTTGCAAATCTCTTGAGTAACATCGTTGTGAGGACAAATATATAATTTTGCATGTGTTCATGGACCACAATCATAATTATCTTTTAACATCTTAAAAAAAAGGTTACAAAAACTTCTTGGTATCCTGGAGCCTAGCTGTCTAAACGTTAATGAAAGTATCTCATGATACCATTAAAAGAAGGACTCTACACCTATAGGCAGCTACAGGTTTATTCTAAGACCTGTCTTTTTTTCTTAAAACATACAAATCTTTATTATTTCTTCTGTATCTTTCAATAATAACCAAAAGTGAAAAAATCTACAGAAACAAACAGTTCTTAAAACATAATAATAAGTATATTAAAAATAAGGGATAGGCATTGAAAAAGTATGAGCCCATATTTATCATTTCTTTCTTTATTATTAAATATTAATTTTCATGAAGATGAAAATACTGAGAAATATATAGATTGCAAGATGTCATTATCAGTAAGATAAAAATGACACCCTCTGAAAGGCTCTTCAAAATAATCAAAACCACCTTATTGATTCCAGTATCTTCAAATAAGCAGTATTGTTCTAAAGAAATTACGGAAACAAGAGTGAACATTTAGAAATCTGACTGAATTTGAAATTTTATAACAAAACATTCAGAGCACTTCTGGGCTTTAAGTTGCTTATAAAATATGTGTCAGAAACTGGACAAGTTACAAATTATATGATTAAATGGAGGCACAATTTCTACAAGTAGTCTTCAATTAATGACCATAAATCAGCAACCATTCAAAGTTATAATGATGCTGAATTAGAAGATTTACAACTGATCCTCATAATTGCAGCCATCACAGGGTTCCCACGGTCACATGGTAGTGATTCAGGCATTTGGCAAACACTTTGCAATTACAACCTTTTACAACCTTCACTGCCTTCTCCTATTAGCAAATCCAGTGGGGAAGCCAGCCCAATGTCTCAAGTCCTGATCACGTGACATTGCACTAAATGACATTTAACTGCTGCAACTGCCATTGTAAATCAGCACAGTCACATGATGCCTTGTTTAACAGAGTTGCTGATCCCAATTGCTGTTGTTAAGTGATGACTACTGAAGAGAACAGCTGATACATAGCAAGGGGAATTTCGGTGGAAGAAAAATACCAACTTTATAGTGAATATTACACTTAGAAAAATCAGTATAAGTTTACCAATGATGTAATTAATTTTCTAAAAATAGTTGGAAATGTGTAATACCAAGTCAGATTATTCTTTTGGGTTTATGATGTTGTAAAGTCTAGTGATTTTGATTTTAAATGACTTTAAATGAAACTATTTCTAAAATTTGAATCCCCTTTACATCTTTTTTCTGCCATCTTTCTATTAAATATAATTAACCCTTATATTTCTTTAAAGTATTCTGAAATAGCTTTGTACATGCTAACTGCTGCTGTTATTGACATAAAACAATTTTTGGTCTATAATTCAACTCACAGCCACATCCAAAGTTAGATTCTCTTAACACATTTAACATTAACTCATGGATGATTTGTTAATTGGAAATAAACTTATTGATTAGACAATTTTTAAATTTAACTTATATTTCACTTTTGTTGATGCTCATATATCAACCTAATTTTAATATTTATGTGTAGTTTAAAATTATATAAGGTATTTATATACATGGCATTAATTAATGTTATTCTGAGAATTTGCAGTGAATTTACTTAATCTTAGGAGGCTTATAAATATCTTGTCTATTTACCTTATGGACCTTTTTTCTTTTTGCTTTTTTTTTGTTTCTGTTTTTTCCTTATAAAATGAACAATAAATAATAAACAGCAGAACAAAAAGTGTGAAGGAATGCTTGTGTTACCCAGTGGGCAAACATTTGAACTGTACATAGTTATAAAGTATTCCAGCTACTCAAAGGGTCACAATGGGGCTTTGGTTTATTCAAGTTTATTATAGCCAGTTTTTTGTTTATTGTGTATCCTAGCTTTATTTTTTACAACTTAGTGTGGCATGGAATACAAAATACCATTTTTTTATTTTGATGGATTTTATTTCACCATTAGTCACAAGATAAAGGTCTTTTTTGTTCTAGCAGTAATCATAATCTTAAATAACGTTTTCAAATACACATATTAATGAAGAGATATAACACCTCCAAAGTCTACATCAAATTCTTCTCAGAGATTTCCAATGTGTCAAAGAAAATTAAACCTAAAAACGTTCGGATAATTTTTATGCCACTAAATGGCCTGTTGTCCATACATATCTTACCATTTAATTTCCTCAAAACTAAGATCCACAAAAAGCTACCTTCATATTTATAATT
Organism: Acrochordus granulatus; assembly: GCA_032468055.1. NCBI lineage: Eukaryota > Metazoa > Chordata > Lepidosauria > Squamata > Acrochordidae > Acrochordus > Acrochordus granulatus. The sequence continues at coordinate 23,832 of JANHZU010004322.1, forward strand.
ATTTATTTTATCTTAATCTTTTTTCAAAAGACCTGACCAGAAGTTTTGCGAACATATAAAAGATGAAAAAAGTGAAGATTTTCAAAAACGGTACATCCTTAAACGAGAAAATTCTAGTCTAGACAAAGATGATAATCAGGTAAATATGAAACATAACAGTATCTTGACTACACACTTATACTGTGCAATGGAAATTGGCAATTAACAACTTATTTAATTTAGATGCGAATACGATTAAAAGATGACAGAAGAAGCAAATCTATAGAAGAGCGAGAAGAAGAGTACCAGAGAGCTAGAGAACGAATATTTGCACAAGATGTAGGTATTAAGGAATGTCCATAGTACATTGACTATATGTAAGAACAATACAATTACATTGAATGAATGAACAAATTAATAAAGTGCACACTTGGCTCAAAATATTTGAAAAAAATGATTCTGCATTGCCATTCAAGATCATATTAAGAGAACATTTATAACGCAGTGGATGAAGCAACAGATTGGTTCTCAATCTCTAGGCTATATGATGATGATATAGTAGCACTGCCTCTCATCTCTTCCCAAGGGATGATGTTTAATAAAACTCTGTTCTTATGGACAGGTTGTTCATTAACCTCTATTATGTCTAATCATGATGTTAAAAAGTATGGGCATCTGTTTATATGAGCAATAGTCATATACTTGTTTTAATCATTCATATTGTGGTAATTTTTTTAATCTTTTAAGAATGGTACACAGAGCTCAGAGATGGTAGGTTAACAGGTTTTGAATTAGCTCTTTAAAACCTGGTGTGGAAAGTACATCCAAAGAATGCATATACTTTTTTCTTCTCCTAGGTTGCAAATAAAAGTCAGTGAAACAGAGAATGATAAATCTGCTTTGGTTTCCTCTATAACAATCATGCCCATATGCACATTATGTTGACTAGTAGATACATTCTGTTTTCTTTTTTCCCCATTTATTATTTAAAAACATATCTGAATGATTCAGCCTGGCTGAAGGATTCTGTGATTGTTCTTTAACAATTACTTGCAACTGGTTAGCAGATGTTATTTGCACATATGTGTTTATACATTTCTTTTGGTATGGATTGTTGATAGATTCATGTAATGGTGGTGATTTTTATTCTACACTGTTTCTTCCCCAGTCGCTGTGTTCCCAAGAGAATTATATTATTGACAAAAGGTAAGCATAATCAATATTTTTCAAAAAAACATTTTTAAATATAAAAGAAAAAGTACTAAGCTACAATTCTATTAAACATGCCAACAGAATTCAAGAAGAAGAAGCCAACAGTACCCAGCAAAGGCGACAGATATTTAGGTATTGAATGAATTAGTTTTTAATCCCAAAATATTCTGCATGTATTTCCTTTTCTTTCTTTTCTTGATGCTTTAACAAAGAGTCTTTCATCTTTAAAAACTAAGCTTGTGGCTTACAGAATCAACAAGGATGCTTCAGGGAGGTCAGCAAACAGTCTTCAGAGCAGTACAGACAATGAGCTAAAGTATTCTGAACCCCGTCCATGGAGCAGCACGGACTCGGACAGCTCCCTTCGCAGCTTGAAGCCCCCTGTAACCAAAGCCAGCAGCTTCAGTGGAATCTCTGTTCTGACAAGAGGTGATAGCACAGGAAGCAGCAAAAGCACTGGCAGGCTATCAAAAACAGGTACCATTGGAAAAACTAAGTCTAGATAGAGCTTGCTAGCCTGCAAAAAGCATCCTCCCCATTGTTATTGTTTTTGGGAAATGCTTCTTTGGTTCAGAGTAGTAATTATTGACATACCTTTAGTAACATTTTGTATGAACTTGAAAGGTTTTTGGCTGTTCCTGATCTTCCCAGTGTTTTGAATTAACTTATAAATAAGACAACCTTTAATGGATTGCATATCTAGTTGAGAGTCTGTTGATCTTCTGCATTTGGAGTACAATTAACCCAACTAGCTCCATAGACTAGTAGACCAGGATCAGAAGTTGAAACAGCTGCGAATAGTAGACAAATTGTCAGTGATGTAGGAAATACAGTTTCTCTCTCATGCTTGCCATTTCAAGAAATTGAAGATTCTATTGTAGAACCTGTTGCATCACCTGTAAACCTGTGTTTTAGAAATTTACTTTATTAATTAATATTGAGAGTTTCTCCTAAGCTACTAAAGTGATTTTGAGATAGCTATTAAAATCACTTCCTTAAAATTGTCGAAAAATCCTTTGGGTTGAAGAGCAATGGAGGGTTGTTTTCAGGTGTCGTATACAACAATAAGTTTGATAGATTTGATTTATGGAGATTTATGGCTCCATATCTGTGAGTTAGATTAAAGTAAGGCAATTATGCCTTTCCTGTTATAGCCCCATATGTATCGTGGTTCATTAGGGATATGAGGGCCAGTGCATTTATTTAAAAATTCTATACCACCTTTGCCAATTGGCAATATGTCTAAAGCCTGAGTAGGCAGTATTGGGGTAGATAAATCTATAGTCTAATTCAATAAAAGCTATTCCTTATTTCTTACGTCTGTTTTTAGGCTGCCTCAACTTCAATACAACTCCAAATCTCTTGGAGCTGTGTCAAGTTTGATTGCTAAGTAAAATAGTTTTGTTATTAGGCATGATTTTTAAGGGTTAATTTTGCCTGACAAAAGTGTGCATTATAAGAGGTTCAAACATACTAATATCAGCAAGCAAACATTTTTATGAATACAAAAAGGTTCCTTGTGATAGTGATCTAGCTGACAGCTGAAACCTGACCTTTTCTGGTTTGGAAAGTGATCTCTAGGCTCTTTTTAATGGGTACAGTTATCACTTGTTTTTTTGTAGTAGTATGAATTATCTGAAATTGGTTTCAAAGCATAAATTACCAAGATTTGAGGTTATTTTACCAATTTTTGTTCCAAAATGTAATTTTGACTCCTGATTTCCTTAAAAGCTGTTCATTAATAGGAATTTAGTCCTTACTTTTTGGCCTCCTGAACTCTGGATCCAAAAACATAGCAATAAAATTCCACTTCAAACTTAATTTGATAAAGCATGCAGATTATTAAATATTTTCTTGTTTAGGTTGTCAGTATGCAAGACTGCCTTGCTTTTTCAGTCTCGCACTTGACCTTTATGATTGACAAATTAAGAATGGTCTAATTGACTCTGAATTTGGACATAATGTGGTATCATAAACACTAAGCTTGTGCTCTTTCTTTATGCCACGTACTGTTATGCTAGACTTTCAAAGCCTGTTTCAAAGTCTTGAGTATTTGTATCATCATCCAAGTTGCATAATACAGCTTGAACAGGGAGAACATTTGTGGTGGCTCAAGGGAAGAAGTATGTAAGGATATGGAACAAAGAAATAAGCAAGAAATGTGTGAATCTATATTTTGAAAATATAAGTTTTACTTTTCCAATTTGGAAACAATGGCAAAATGTGGCTGGAGTTGCTCTTTTTCAAAAGTTCAAGATTCACAACAATTCTGGACTATTGGCAGAAAATCTTCTCAGCTTCTCTTTTCCAGATTATGAACATGCCTTGCCATTGCTTTGGGAGAAGGCAGAAAAAGTACTAGCTGGACTTCACTTATGGGTAGCTTTCAAAGTGCTTAGGAATTTATTCTTAATTTGCTCATGAGGGAATTTGTAGCAGGATTCTTCCACATCCCTATTCTTAAAACAGAGTTTTCTTTTTCTGCATGCCCAAGTGATAAGGATGTTTTGTGATAATATACAGTTGATACTGCTGAAGAAGAGCTTTGATAGTGGAATTTTTTTAAAAAATAGAAAATTGTGTTATACAACCAGTATAGCAAACAATATCTTTAATTTTGATTTGAAGCCATTTATTGAATGATTTTCTCTGTAGAGATATAATGTGATACTCTCTAATAAACTTTGGCAGTGTTGTATTCTGGTTCACAGATACATAGTTCATGAAAAACTGGGCTTGTATTTCTTTTCAGATTTAATAGATACATTTTAAATAATTTTACACTTTGACAATGCTAAAATTCAGACACAGTGGGAATCACTTCTCAACATGAACTTTATTATTCCATTTAGAAATAAGAAATCCAAAATATTTTCATAGCATTAGCTTGATTGAAATATTACTGGAACTAACTACTATATGGATTCTCCCCACAGCTTGAACAATACTATCTTATATTTCAAGACAAACTTGCATTTTATTGATTTGAACACAAAAAAATAGAAATGCGGTACTTTATTTATTATGTAAAACAAAAAGTAAAAAGCAGTTCAAATACATTTTTCAGTAAATATAAAACTTGCAGTTTCATTGGAGAAACATATATATAGATTTATTATTTTTTAATATTCAGAACAAAGTTAGATTCTAAGTCCATTTTGAAATGTACTTATGTATATTCTTAATTATCACTTGATAATCAGAAAAACTTAACTCTGGCACTGTAATAATTAAGATTGGTTTTATGTTGACAATACATGTGAGTTAAGATTCTGTATGCCAACTTTTCATTAGCTTTATATATATGGAGCTTTGTGGATGGGTCCTGCTTTCTACTTTGATTGCCTCCAACATTTCAACCTGAATTTTCATTTAATAGATATTTGTTGTTATTATAATAAGACTGTGTGTTGCCATCCTGATTTATTTTCATTTGCATGGCTTGAAGGCAAATTTCAGGCAGTGGTCATTAGTTCTTCCTCATTGTATGGCATTTGGAATAGATTGAATTAAAAACTGGAGAAGCTGTGAAGGGGTTTGGGGAAGTAGACTGTTGTAATTTAGGCTGCGAGTTAAATGGATAACTTAGATAACAACCTGCCTATTGAAATGTGAATGATATTACTCTGTCTCTAGGTAAAATCCATTTCTCATTACTCCTTTCCTAGGTTCAGAGTCTTCTAGTAGTGTAGGGTCATCCACGGGTTCTCTTTCTCACACCCAGCAACCTCTTCCAGTCACAGCTCTCAGCCAGCCTTCTCATGGCACATCTGCCGTCTATCCAACTATCAGCACTAGTAATTCTCTTTCCTTTGATGGTGGCATAAGTGGGCAAGTGGCGTCTTCTAGTGGTAGCTTCTTTTTGCTTCCCTTGGAAGCGGCAGGCATACCACCTGGAAGTATTCTGATCAACCCTCAAACAGGTTGGTATCCAGTTGTGGATGTCAGTTTGTCTGTCTGTCTCTCTCTCTTTCTGTCTCTTTCTCTAATAACTAACTTTACAATAATGTTTTAGAAATGTGTAGTGTTTCCATGAACCATTCCTTCCCTCTGCTTCCCAATATTCTGTATCTTTTTTAAAAATTGTATGCAGTTTAATCCTCCACAGAGTAGATACAATGATGTTTTGAAAAAAAAATCTATGCATAGATTTTCATTTTAAATTTCTTGTTTTAATTTCTTTTTCATCCAATGTTTAAATAGCATACCGATAGAATTAGAAAATATTATAAATAGCTAAAATGTATATGACTTCCTTTTCCCTTTCCTTTCAATGTCTACATTATGCTGCTGATTCAACTGCTAAAAAGAAGCAGTGTCTGAATAAGAGGTGTTAAAATATGGTTCTGCTTCAAATAAATAAACACATAAGCAAGCAAGTCAGATAAGACTTAGACCTATTGTGACATTCTTCTAATGTATAATCTGTCATATAATGTTCTTTTGAAAAAAAGCATTGGATAAAACAAACTTAATATTGTGCTAGTAAACTACCTTTTGCAATAAATTTTCTATTTTTCACAATTTATCCTGTAGGTCAGCCATTCATTAATCCAGATGGCACTCCAGTTGTGTATAATCCTCCAATGCCTCAACAGCCAATCAGAAACCAAGTGCCTGGACCTCCTCAGCAGCCACCACCACCTATACCACCTCAGCAACAGCCAGCAACCAATCACATCCTCTCACAGGTGCTAAGATCAAATACAAATGTTGCAAAAATCCTCAATCATCCAGGGAATAAAATATATCTGGAGGCTTCTAAATCTTGTCCTCTGGACTTTAATTTTTGATGTTGTTATTAAGCTTTTGGCTTCATCTTGAAGCCTTTCTCAAAACAAGTTGTAATAAGAGAATGTTTGAAAATGTTGCAAAAATCCTCAAAGAAGCCTTCAGATATATTTTATTCCCTGAATGATTGAGGATTTTTGGAATGTTTTCAAACAATTTGCAACTGTTTGTCAAAGGAGAGTGGTGGATCTGTCTGCCCCTTTGACTCTGCCTGTTTCCTTCCCATTCCTTTTCTCCATGAAGGCCTCTGGATTGGACTGAATGAAATGGAAGAGCAATGAGGAATGGTGATAAGTCAATTTTTTATCTCTTCTCCTTCTCCTATTACAACTTGTTTTAAGAAAGTCTTTGAGATGAAGCTGAAATCTTAATAATAACATCAAAAATTAAAAATCCAGAGGACAAGATTTAGAAGCTTCCAGATAATCAAATAAAAAGTTTGGTCAATACTTGATTAAACTAATACTTGCTTATTTTTTATGATGTGTGGGATAAATGTTGGTGAAGGAAGCTGCATTTTCTTAGACCCAAAGTGTGTTTTATTTGCATAAATTTAGGATATTGTAAATTTGCCATCTTGCATTGTTGTCATCAGATCCTGTTGATAGCTAGACCAGTATTTATTGATTGATTCACCATAATCTGAGCTTGCATTAAAGGTAAAAGGTAAAGGTTACCCTGCCAGTCATGACCAACTCTAGGGTATGGAGCTCATCCCCGTTTCAAAGCCAAAGAGCCAGCGTTCATCCTGGGACGCTTCTCTGGTCATGTAGCCAGCATGACTAGATGCCAAAGGCACACGGACACTGTTACCTTTCCCGCTGGAAGAGGCAGCACCTATTTATTTACTCGCATTTGTATGCTTTCGAACTGCAAGGTTTGCGGGAGCTGAGGTGGAACAGCAGGAGCTTGCACTGCTGCATGGCAACACTGGGTCTTGAACTTGGGCTGCCTACCTTCCAGCCAGCAAGCTGAGCTCTTATCCACTTGCACCATTTGTAGTTACACAATTGATATTGAAGAAGTTTTGTTTTTTTTAAAAAAACTTTATTTTACATAAAATAAATATTCCTACTTTCCCTTCTTCTTACTTAGTAATTAACTCTATATGTTCAACTATTACTCCTTCAGCCTATCCGACCTCTTCAGCCTTCTTCACAGCCTGTTCAGTTCTCCACAGTCACTTATCCACCCCCGCTCCTGCCAGTCTCATCTACCCAGCAATATACTGTGGTATATTATCTTCTACTCATCTTTTCTTTGCATGACATATTCTTTGCTAGATTAGAATAATATATGAAGTGTGCATGTGAAATATAAATATTGATTGGCTGTAGCCTCAAAAGGTATTCCATTATTGGCAGGACCACCCAAAAAAAAAGAATTGAGAGGGAAGAATAAGACTAGTCTGCCTGCTAGCTTGCCTGAAAGATTAAAAAATATCAGCAACTGGTTTCCCAATAAAAAAATGTGCTTTCTGGTATTATCCTTTGCAGCTTGTCAGTGTTCAATACACCTTTGAATTTGTTTCATAAAAACACCCTTCTTTCTTTTTCCTTCTATATCTTTCTGTTCTAAGGTTATCTCATTTTCCATGACAGTGAAAGCTTTCTGTCAGGGCTTTAATGTTTGATGAGTGCCAGAAATTATTTTTTTGAGTTTGCAGCCTACCTGCATTCCTCAGATTTATAGACATCTAATCCATATCTCACGGTAGGTTCTCTATACATTAATATCCTTAGTTGCCATTTTTGCTATTTGCTTGATGTTTTAACAGAAGCTAGGTATGCAAATACAGCTTTTAATTTAAATAAATGTTAATGGTGCTTTAGACAGATTCATAGTGATAAAACTATTAGTGTCTACTATTAAAGACAACTGTCCATTAGCATTACAGGGCTATTCTTTTCCATACCAGTCATAAAAAATACTGTAGCAGGAAAGAGCTCTAAACTTTGTGTCATGGTTATGGTTGTCCAGTAAGGTTGGTCTTTGGGGCAAACATAATTCTACTCTATCTTCTGAATCTTTGTTCAGATGCAGTATGACTATTTTTAGTTCTGTAATTCTTTCCTGTGTTCAGTAGTGGGGTTATTTGTTTACTTCTGAAATAGTTTTCTGTAATACAGCTTAACAGTCCTCCATAATTAAATTATGTAATTTCTTATATTTCCTTGGTGCTAAAACAATTTCTACATTCAATAATATCTTAAGGATGCTTTTGGTTACTGTTTTATTTATTTCAGCAAGACAACCTAGGATCTCAACTTAGCCATATGAGTCTCTCCCGACAGCCATCTGGAGAAGCTACTGATCATCATACTAATATGTTCCAGTCTACAGTTGTCCTCCCACCACCACAGCAATCTGGTTTTATCATAGCAACAGCCCCACCAGCGCCTCCACCGCCGCCACCACCACCACCAGGCCCACCAACTCCTAACTATAGTGGATCCAGTCACCCTGTTAACCAGCAAGTTCTTCAGCAACAGGGATATATGCAGCAACCAATGCCACAGGTAGCAAGATATTTCAAATATCAGCCTTTTCTACTGCTGATGAAATATGCTAATTGAAGTTAGTGGAGTTGGCTTTCCATGAGTCTTCCTACAAATTTGTTTGCCCCTAGCATATATGCGGCTTAACACCGAGGGCAGGTTAAAAAATACACAGAATAAAGGATAATTGGATGCAATCAAAAGAAAAACCAAATTGAAACCAGTTATATTTTCCCATATTACTAAATGCTAGGAATCAAATATAACTTCTTAGGGAGCATACTGTACCTGAAAGATACACAGGAGAAGGCTCTTTCCAAAGCATCCAATAGTTGAATGTTTGGCCATGTGTGCATCTTCAGAAGAACATATCCTGTTAAGTTGACTGACTGGTCAGGCTCATGATGTGACAGGCAGTCTGGCAGAAAATCAGGCCCTAAACTGGGATTTTGATCTGCCCAGTTTAACACTGGGATCTTAACCTGTGCCCAGTAATAGTAGCCAGGGTATTTTAGTATCAATACCATATGATTCCTAAAACTGGCACTGGTCAGCAGGCGCTGGCTGCCCTATTGTATAAGTAATACAGTGGTGCCTTATAAGATGAGACTAATCCGTTCTGGAAGAACGCTCTTAGTGCAAAATGATCTTAAAGCAAAATGAGATTTCCCATTGAAAACAATAGAAAATTGGACGATCCATTCCATGCCCCCAAAAATATTCACCAAAAAATAATTTTCAACGGAATTTGATGTAGAAATGATTGTCCCTAACATCTGAAACA
>JANHZU010004322.1:52716-64365 GCA_032468055.1 Acrochordus granulatus
CAGGTATGAAAAAAAGACTTTTTTTGAACTAGGTTACCAAATAGGATAGAACGAACTAGCTGTCAGAAAACATAACAAAAACTTCTTCTTGCATTGAGAAAAATCTCTCCTTTAGAAAGTAATATTTTGGACATGTGGTATATGCACACTATATAGCATATCAGTTTTTCTTTAAAGTAAATCTTGGATAATTCTCCCTTATGTTGACAGGATGTCACTTAAATGACTGTTAATACTGGAAACATAGCTTAGTAGTTGCCTCTTGAAACAGCATATTAGTTAGAATTACTAAAAAAAGGTAAAGGTTTCCTCTGCCTGTCATGACCAATTCTACAGGGCAAGTGCTCATCTCTGTTTCATAGCTGAAGAGCCAGTGTTGTTTGAAAATGCTTCTGTGGTCATGTGGCCAACATGATTATATGCAGAGGCGCATGGAATACTGTAACCTTCCCACCAATTTAGACGGTACCTATTTATCTACTTGCATTTTGCATGCTTTCAAATTGCTGGGTTGGCAGGAGCTAGGCAGGTACAGGAGGTCACCCCTTACGTGGCAAAGCTTAGGTCTTGAACTCAAGCCACCAACCTGGCTGACAAGCCCAGTGTCTTAACCACTTGGCTATCCCATCCCCAGTTAGAACTACAAATGTGTATTTATTCTCTGTGATCAGGATGTCCAATTAAATCTAGATATGTGGATAGCAATCATAAAGGCTTTACTTAGATAAAAAAAATATACATATGTTACTGCAGCAAGGCAGGAGCATTGGCATTACACTATTTGGATATCATTTCAATGCAATTAATACATAATTTATTCATATTCTAACTTTCTGACAATAGGACTTCCAAGGCAGCTAACAATAAACAAAAGATAAGCCCTTAAACATAGTTAACACTTAAAATATTATGAAACAGTTAAAATCATAGGTTTCATGAATTCAAATTACAGGATGCTAGACCTCTTTTCAAAAAGAAAAAGCACTAAGGTATCATTTAAATGATTCCATTAAGATTGATCAAGTGGTAATCTTCATTCTTTGTAGTTGGAAAATTTATTGGTGGGAAATAGCAGAAATATGATTTCTGGTCAGTTTTTTGTGTAGATGTATCTGAATTATCTCACTCACTCTCTTTCACCCCCATTCCTATTACCCCACCCCTATTTTAGTGTCAGCCAGGAAACAGACATGGAAATAGAGGAAGAAAACCAGCCAAAAAGGCTGCTTCAGCAGATCTTGGTGCGGGAGAACCAGGCATGTAACTCATTGTCTGGCATGACTTCATGATGCAACTGTAATACTGTTGAAGTTCATTATAACTCTTGCTATTTCATACTGCTCTGAAGGCATAACTATTATGTGTGGGTAGGTCACCATGGTCCTATTAAGAAACTGAAATTTTCTTTGGCACAAGCATATTGATTGTGCCAGATCCCCAGATATGTGATTGACTGAATTTAGTTGATTTGACAGCCTGTGTTCACTGAACAGCTGGGGGCAAGTTTGATCTTAAACAAATAGATATTCTCTCTCTCCCATCTATCCAGCTCTCAACTCAAAGCAAATGCAAGCAGTTCTCTCCATGAAATGATTGAGCAGATGATCACATTCTGCATTTAGTGGGTCCTCCTGCTCATCTTTAGGTTTGAGTGACTCTAAATAGCACAGCTGGCTGGCATAATGCAAATGAAATAAGGGTGGAGAAGTATCCCCATTGAATGGGCTCAGGCTTCAGCTCTGCTTGTATCCAGTCCTATTCACTTCTTGTTTGCCATTACAATTGCTCCAGGCATCCTTTCACCCACTTCATTTCCTGATGTTCCCTGGTAAATTAAGGAGCCCCTCAGGGTTTGTAGATAGAGAGAGGCCACTCAGGAACAATCCTGTCAAGTGCTTAAATCACTTCCATTATCCAGAGACTAACCAGATACTACAGAACTGCTTTTAGGTAGCTGGGAAATTCCCTAAGTGCTGTTCAGAAACCCTCTGGATCCATCAGATGCTTGTACATAGCCTTTGTGTAATTAATACTGCGTATGTTGTTGCCATATCTGGAATTATGTAAGGTCAGTCTTTTTTTAACAATTGAGATATTGTTGACAGATAACTTTTTAAACCATCCATTTGTGGCAGTTAAGTATTTGGCTATTTCAACAGCGAATGCTGTGTGTATATCAATTCAGTTCCTACCTTTAAAGAAAAGGCTACGTAACTGTTTCTTCTGGAACCTTTCCTCAAGAGTTGGACATAACAACAACAGCAATAAAAACAACTTAGCAAACCATGTATTAATACATTCAGTTCCTTTCATAGTCACTTAGTACATAGTCTCAAACTTTTAAGGAAGATGAGTGACACTAAATTATATTTCCCTAGTTATTGAAGTATAGCAACACTGATTAACTCAAGTGGCTGTCACTTGATTATGGAACCTGTTTGCCCTTTTTGGATCCTGAGGTTATTATTGGACTGGAATAGTGGTAGGTTGAGGAACAAGTTTGGTCTAGTGGTGAAGTCACCAGGCTAGAAACCTTGAGAATGTGAGTTGTAGTCCCACCTTAGGCATGAAGGCTGTGTTGGTGACTTTGGGCCACTTACCAGGAGATAGTGAGTTCTAGTCCTGCCTTAAGATAAAAACTGGCTGGGTGATCTTAGGCCATTCACCCTTTCTCAGTCCAATGGGATTGTTGTAGGGAAAACAGAAGGAAAAAGGAGTGTTAGATATGTTCATTGCCTTGAATTATTTATAAAAAGATGGAATATAAACAAACCTTTCATTGACAAGCAATCACACAATTTTGTATTTGGGCTACTGTTAGTAAAAAGACCAGTATGCTGTATTTCATCATAGTCATTTTAACTCCTATGTTCTCCCTCAGTTATAGGAAAAGTTCTGGAAATTACTGAGCTGCCAGAAGGAATAACTCGTGCAGAAGCTGAAAAATTATTTGTGGAACTTCTCAAAGTTGGTGCCAAGATTCGGTGGCTACGAGATGCTCCGTCCGTGCAGGCACCGCCACCACACCAACACCACCATCGCTACTGTGGGAGTGGAGATAGTAATGTAAACACTGAACCCTCCAAACTTAGTGACTTGGCATCTACATATACAGTTTTGGCAACGTTTCCCACTATGTCTGCAGCCCAAAATGCATTGAAGAAACAAAGTAACTCACTGAACAAGTTTAGGTTGAGAACAAGCAAGAAGCATTACGACTTTCACATTCTGGAAAGAGCTAGTTCTCAGTAACAACTACGGCATTGAACATTCAGCCTTTATTACTTCCATGTCCTTATCTCTTCTACTTGATTGGCTTGATGTTTATGATTTTTTTTTTGTTGTCTTCATAAAACCCCTTGGATGTCAAACACCAGTAAAGTCTTTTAAGAATAAACCCAGTGATCCCGGAGAAGATGCAGGGAAAAAAAAGTTAAATCAACTTACAAAACATGGCTGTGATACGATAAAGTGGACAGGCAGCCTTCTATGATGAATGCTATTACAAATCCCCTTTTGTAATACTTTTGTTTTATATTTCCAGATTCTTGTATCAGATCCAAAGCTTGGTTGTACAGCAAACTTTTATTCACAAGGAATAACCATATTCTTACCTGCATTTTGTAATCCCTTTGTATAAAGCCAGCACGCTTCTCTCAATTTAAGAGCAGGGAACTGGGGTTGGAAAGAAAAGAGAGAAAAGCTTCAAAGGAATTACACTGTTTCTAGCCCCATATGCAAAAGGCAAAGAAAATAGCAAATTTCTCTTCCCTTTTCTTATTCTCCCAAGATAACAGAGTCCTACAATAACTACTGAAGAGCTTCTCCACCCCTTTTCTTTCTAGATTTCTTTAGGGAATGTGAATGGTAACTGCCAATAAATTCTACTGTTGAGCATCTTATTTCTATTCCAACAGAATAAACGTTAAAAAGGAAAAAAAATGACCATCACCAATGATTTTAACTGGAACCCATTCATTTTCAGTTAACGGTAAAAGGTGACTCTCCAATGGTAAAAAGTTTGCACTTTAATTGTGTTCCCATCAATATGTTTGTTTCTTTACCTTTTTTTTTACTGTAAGAGTGATCACATTTGATAAGTGCTGGAAACTTCTTAAGTGGTTTAGATATGTTTTTTCATCATTTGTAGAGGATCACTGGACATCAAATGATTCATTGCACATATAAAGGAGACACCTTTTCAATTTCTGTATAATTTGCAAGGCTGTACAATGTGTGCTGATGCAAGCCTTCAGTTTGGGAAAAAATAAATGTTTACAAATATACATTTTCTGGAGTGCTGTTTTAAAAAGGAAAGTAGTTAAACTGATATGAGATCCTCACTATAAAGCAGCTGAGAATCTTTATTACCCATTATTAAATGATAGTTTGATTATAAATGTAACAGATTTTAACAATGTATTTATATTTCTGACAAGGTTCTGTTGTACAGTTCCTCATGAAAACTTCAGTCTGTTCACAAATTCAGAAACAAGTGAAGCCTTACAGAATAAAAATGTAATATTTTAGATAACTGATTGGCATATATGTTGTAGACACAATAGAAGCACAGCTGAAACTAAGCTGTAGGCCATCAATTAGACAATATCCATCATGGGAAATTGGCACAGTCCCAATACTTGCCTGAAATTCCCATAAATTCTGGTCATGAACAATGCTAGTTATGACTCTGGGAAGTTGTAGTCCAAAACAACTGGAGGATTTATTATTTGCTCTATATTAGGCCTAAAAACTACTTGGATTGAAGGACACTTAAAAGGACAATATAGAGACAAACAGATTCAATCTTAGCTAATTTGGTCAATTAAAAGAAAATGATAAATTTACAGTCAAACCTTGGGAACACTGGATGCCAGTTACCATGCTAGGAGCATGATGTTAATATTTCAGTGGTCTGGGACAAGCCCCCACCTAAAAAGCATCTGGAGGAGAGTTCTTTTATGATAATATTAGAAGCCTTAAAATTGAGATTTGGGAGGTACTTTGAAAAGGAAAATGTAGATGTAAGGAGTGCAGTATAAGAGAAATCTGGTTATGTGAAAAGATGAATAAGAGCACCCCTCCTCCTTTTACATAATCACAGTTTGCCCTTGTTTAAGAAACTACACTGTGCAGGATTCACACAGCATAAACTCGTTTACAAACCACAATGACTGACTTCACTTATGGTTGGGCCTAAGATGTTCTATGAACTTTGCTATAGTAAGAATCATTATATTGCTCTGGATTTCATAGAGGGCTGATGAGATCTTGTACACAGACTATCAAGCCTTTCATTCATTCATTCATTCACATACTCACATACAGTTATATTCTATCCCTCTTTTCATTTTGATTTACTTCAAGCCCTCTGTATTTGAATTTTAGATAACTGAAGACATTTCTACAATGTCTACCTATGGTGGTAGAAGAAAAATTTTGCTAGAGTAAAAGGAAAGATAGCATAAGAAAACTCTGGATTTCCTCATTTTTATATTTCTTGAAAGGATATTTGGCTTTGGCTGAAATTTTAACCAGTGTGTAATTGGGATGGGGGAATCCCACCATTCTGAAAGACTGAATTAGAAAAAATGTGTGTTTAAGATAAATGTGCAACTCCTATACATAATTTCAAGAGTATATTTGGAAACAAATCTTAATTCAGTGGGACACTTTTAAGGGACAGAACTCTATAGGCTAAACCTCTTAATGATTTATCTCTAAATTATTAATTCAATCCTATTAAAATATCCCAAATACAGAACTTAATGTTGATTGAGATCAACTTAAAAAAGCTCTATCCATGTTTTCCATATGATAGTAAAACTGTAGCATTGACTTCCCATCAAACAGAAAAATGGCTTGTTACAGTCATGAAAAAAATAGTAAAACTAGTAACTGCATCTTGAATAATTGGTTCTGCAACAGATCATAGGGAGGAAATTTCGGATTAAGTGCACGAAAGTATAATAATGACTTAAACTGGGCAAATTTGAAAAGGAGATTCATGAAACTTAAGATACTGTTCATGATGATAGTTTACTAGCTGTGTTTATATGACAAAGCATCAAGATTTTAAAGGAAATCTAAAGGCTATACTGTATCACCTAATCTCCTGCTCTTTATAGTTCTACCAAAGCACCACCATCTAATATTGGTTTGAAGACCTTCAGTGAAGGAGAATTATCCATTTCATAGGCAGCCAGTACCCTGTGTATTGCTATGTTAACAATGGTTTTCTCAATCAGTTTTTTGGAGATCACGTTTTAGAAAGCCAGTGATCTGGCTCTTGACCTCCCTATATAGTATAGAGGTCATGTGGCACTGTCTCAGAAAGGGGTGCCATTTCTGAGCAGCCACAATTCATTCAAAATGGTGCCCACTTGTGGGATAGCACCATCTGGCCTTTGTGTAGGAAGAATGCATGGACTGCTGCTTCCCAAAGATCTACAGAAAAGGTAAGTGACCAAGCTGTAACGGGGTTGGGAAGGAGGGTGTGGCTCCCAGCAGGGTAGGAAGCAGGTCCAAAGGAAGGAAGTGGAGCACAGTGTCTTAGAGGGTGGGGACCCTGGGAGCCCAGGGCAGGCCATGTGTCAGCTGGGGGGGTGCTGCAGCGCGGGCCTGGGCCTGTGCATGGTGTCCCAGGGCACCTCCCACCTGAGGCATCTGTGCTCTGCTTAACGATCCATGCTGTCACTTAACTGAAACACCTAAATATTTCTGAGAGAATCCAAGGCCAAGTATTACTGATTTCCGTGGTCTAATTGGACTCTTAAGTTGCATGTGATCTACTGTATCAGCAGCTACAACTCAAAATAGAAGAACTCCTAACATGATTACATATTAAAATGTTCCAAAGAAACTTTCACTTCAGTTTTACAGTGCTAATATTTTTCTTTTTTTCTTTAAGTGTAAAGAAAAGGTAAAAAAGGTAAAGGTTTCCCCTGGCAGTCATGTCCGACTCCAGGGGGCGGTGCTCATCTCCGTTTCATAGCCAGCGTTGTCCGAAGACACATCCATGATCATGTGGTAGGCATGACTATAACCAAGGTGCACAGAACACTGTTACCTTTCCCACCAGAGGTGGTACCTATTTATCGACTTGCATTTTGCATGCTTTTGAATTGCTAGGGTGGCAGGAGATGGGACGAATAACAGGAGCTCATCACATTATGCAGCGCCTGGGTCTTGAACTCAGGCTGCTGACATTCCGGCTGACAAGCCCAGTGTCTTAACCGCTAGGCCACCACACCCCTAAATAAAGAAAAGAACAATGAGCTAAGTATACGTTTCACTCTTACGTGTTTTTCTTCAGAGGTAAATCCTTTCAAGCTTTTTAAGCACATAGGAAAATCTAGTTGGTTAGTATTCAGACTGGAGACCATTCAAGTGGTCTTTATATTAAAATTTACAAAGACTTATTCCACAATCCTCAGAGAATAATAGCTTTAGTACCATAATAAAAAATCTAGTTGGGAATTTGACCTTATTTTCTCAAATAAAGTTTATTATACCCTCTAAAATATATTGGGATCTTTCTAATAAAAATATGTAACTGGAACCCCAGTCTCTATCACTGTGAAATCTAACAGATCTAAGAATGCAAATATATGCATGTAATTAAAAGTAATTCCAACTGAATTCAAGGGACTTAGTTCCAGTGAAGTATATATGGAATTTCAACTTGAAATATCAACCCAGACAACCTCTGATGCTAGAAACTTGTCTGGTATGGAGTTTCCTAAAAGGGTGTAAGTAGTAATTACATTTATCTTGGCTTAAAATGTGTAAAAATATTTTAACTAAAGTTAAACTCTATTCAACTTTATTCAAATTTCAGTTAAATTTGTTTGGAATTCTTGTTACTCTGTTCTTCTTTATAAGTGATCATTGGACAGCATACATGAGACCCAGTTTGGTCTTGTGGTTAGGGCATCAGCCTTAAGTGGGAGGCAGTGAGTTCTAGTCCTGTCTTTACCATGGAAGCCAGCTGCATGACCTTGGACCAATCTCTCTCAACCCAAGTCACCTCACAGGGTGGTGTTTGTAGGGAAAACAGGAGGAGGAAGTAGTATTAGGCATGTTCATTGCTTTGAGTTGTATATACAAATAATAAAGGTGGGATATAATTACAGTGGAACCTCCAATTGCGAGCCTGATCTGTTCTGGAAGAAGGCTTAGTCCAAAATGCTCTTAAACTGAAACGTGGTTTCCCATAGGAAGCAATGGAAAGTTGGATGATCCGTTCCATGCCCCCAAAAATATTCACAAAAAATCATTTTCAACAGAATTTTATGTAGAAATGATTGTCTCTAACATATGAAACAAGGAACAATTATTAACACACGATATAAAGGAGAAATAGAACAAACTAACCAGCACTTACGGATCTGCTTTGAGGCAGATTCTGGCCTCCGCTGCTGCTAGGCCAGCTGCTGTCTGGTGCCCCCTGCTGGATCGTGGGTTCTGCTGCCACCACTGCCACTCAAGGCAAATGGCCTTTTCCTTTTTCCCTCAGCAACGTCTTTCTGAGGGTCTTTCCTGGGCAGTTTGGAAATGTTTCTTGTCTTAACATGCCTCCATGCTATGAGGGCAGAAGAGATGGGCAGCAGGGGACAGGCTGGATGGTTCCAGGTGAAGAGGGTTTGTTTTTGTGTGCGTGAGCACATGCACACTTTGAGAACAGTCCTGGCTGGCGTGAGGGAGATGAGAGGGAGGAGAGGAGGGGGAGAGTTACTGCCTGGAGGGAGGATCTGGAGTCTGAAGTCTTGGCAGTTCCTTCTCTTCAACACCTTTCACTTAATTTACACTGTAAGAAGAGAGAGGAGAACCGTTGGCTCTGTTGTGAGATTTCCCACACGAGCTCATCGCACGGTGCTCATCTTGTGAGTTGTTGCTCGTTAGCCAAATTAAATTTTATTAAAAAATTTTGCTAGTCTTCAGAAAATCTCATGAACTGAGGTACTTGCAAACTTTCCATTGTAAAAAATGCATGTTCTGATAAAATTGAGACCATATTGTCATCTTCACTGGCAAGGTTTCCTTTAGATCCAACAGTAGTAAAAATTTCCCCTGCCTGTCACTTCAGGGGAGTTGGTAGGATGGATGTAGTCTGTAGTCCACAATGAAACAAAGTCAATGGTGGCAATCAAAGTTCATGAGCTCAAAAATACTTTATATTTACATTTCTGAGATGCATGCAACCTAGGATATAGAAATAACCTATTGAAGGTCAGCCACAATAGCCAATATTAAAATTTCTGGATTATTTTTTTATAAATGTCACCAAATGATTTCATCTCAATGAAATAGTAGCACCCAATTTTAAAATAAAAATTACAGGAAACAATACACAGTTATGACAGTCAAAATACATAACACAATAAAGCACAATAAATATATGATCATTACAGAGTTCATTCCTCCTAAATGGATTGGGTGAAATTCAGCCAAGATCCCATAAAATCTACAACAAACTCTCTTCTGAGCCCAAGCCTGAAAGGCTGCCAAGAAACCAAAGTCAAGAGCTGATCCCCAATATTGCATAACTTTCTATAGTACTTCAATGTGGAGTATGTGGGAAACGTAATGTCTGTGAAATTGGGTAATCAAATAACTTTTGTTTCTTCCCAGAATCGGTCAGAATGGCTCTAGAATATACTCAATCAAGGGTGTCCAAGCTTGGCAACTTTAAGAGATGTGGACTTCTTAAGGGTGAGAAATTTATCTGATACAGAGATTTGAGAGCTTATTCAAACCAAAAAAAATGTTTTATCGAAAGGACTACATTTTCAGTAACTCCGGAACAGATTCCAATTGTGGATCTAATCACAGTTACAAAACCAGCTATCATAAATAATGAACTGGCAGAATCAGTGGCACAGCAAGTAAGAGTATCAGCTGCCCTTGCCATTGCCAAAACTCCCCCCTCCAATCTCACTATTCAAGAAAGGAGACCTGTGACATCCTTAGGAAAAGACCTTAATATTACCATCTTGCCAAAGGGAGATGCACAGAAATCTCAACAATGTGGATTACAAAGCCAGAATGAACAATTTATTGAAGAACATTACTACCTATGAATCTCTTAAGAGAGATACCACTAGCAGGTATAAGAAAAAGGTCATCGACTATTTGCAGTTATTAATGAAGGACAATGTCATTGACAAACAGCAATATTATTGTCTTTACCAAGTGGAAGCAATACCACTCCCCAAAATAGGCAAAGAAGGCATTCCACTGAGGCCAATAATCAGCAGCATCAACTCTGCCACTTATAACATTGCAAAACATTTAGCCATGTTATTAGTACCCTTAGTTGGTAACTCCACCCACCATAGAAACAACTCACAGAATGTTAATTTGTCAGGTTCAAAAAATTAAGCTGGATTCTGATTAAACAATTATTTCTTATGATGTCACTTAACTCTTTACCTGCATCCCAACATATAAAGCAGTCAATACTGTGAGGAAAAGACAACACATTAGCACACAGAACTAAGCTCAGCCCAGACCAAATATGTGCTCTATTGGACCTTTGCTTGACCATCACTTACTTTAAATTCAACAACAGTTTTTACAGACAAAAATATGGCTGTGCAATGGGTTCACCTGTTTCCCCTATTGTGGCAAATATTTACATGGAACCAGTGAATTCAAAGCTTTGAACTCTTTCACAGGAACCCCACCCACCCACTGGTTTAAATATGTGGATGACACTTGGGTCAAAATCAAAACACATGATCTGGAAACATTCATACAACGTATCAATGCTATTGACAGTAATATCCAATTCACACATGAGGATAGTAAAATACTTTTTTTGGCTTTTCTGGACTATGTCATACACATCAAAAAAGAAAGAAGCCCTAAAACGAAAGTTAACAGGAAGCCTACTCATACAGATCGATATTTAGCCTTTGACTCACACCACCCATTGGAACATAAACTGGGAGTGATATGAACCATACAGCATCATGCTGATATTTTGCCCTCAAATATGGAAGGATCAGAAAAAGAAAATATTCAGATCTTAACAATTGTAGCTATCCAAATTGGTCCTTTGCCAAAGCCACTAAAAGGTCTAATAGGAACCCTCCCACAACTGATACAAAGGAAGATTTTAACAAACATAGCAAATGTTTATTGCATATGTTGTTGGGCTATCAGAGAAACTCAGGAGGATTTTCAATAAACATATCTGTGCACTTCAAATCCATGAACATGTTGAGGCACAAATTAGTCCATCTCAAGAACAAAATACCCAAACATAAACAGACAGGTGTGTCATTTATACCAAACAATGTAATGAAGCTTGTTCAGAATTTTATATTGGGAAGACAAAGCAGCCGCTTTACAAAAGGTTTCAGCAACATAAAAGATCAGAGTCTTCTGCAGTCTATTTGCATCTTAAGGACAACAGCCATTCCTTTGATGGCTGCAAATTCCAGATCCTGGACAAGAAAGCTAACCGGATATCAGATATTGAGAGAAAGAATCTATTCATTGTGAACACACTAAATTCTCCCCTTAATAAAGGAGCGGGAATTAGACATCAATTATCTCCTTATAGCCCCCCAGTGAGGCACCACCTTGCTGTAGTTGGGGGGCTTGTGTGCTCTGAAGAAGATGAGAGCTCTGCCAGAGGTT
>JANHZU010004322.1:72826-91407 GCA_032468055.1 Acrochordus granulatus
AGATATTGAAGTTGAAGCTCAAGTACTTTGGCCACATAATGCGCAGGGAGGACTCATTTGAAAAGACTGTGATGCTGTGAAGGATTGAAGGGAAGAGGAGAAGGGGACGGCAGAGGATGAGATGGATAGGTAGCACAGTCAGTGTGATGGGTGTTAGCTTGGGAAGACTCCGGGAGGCAGTGCAAGACGGGGGCCTGGCGTGGTGCAGTCCATGGGGTCGTGAAGAGTCGGACACGACTGCGCAACTGAACAACAACAACAACAAATAATTTATTAAACTTGTGCGCCTCTTGACTCTCAATTATTCTGGATGGTTCACAACAATCAAAGAACTTTAACAAATAATGTATTAAAGATAAAAGATGGCAAGCACAGTGAAGCTGGGATATCTAATTAGTCAATTCCCACTGAGTTCAGCTTATTTTTCTGGCATACTTATTTTTCACTTCCATACATACATAGAGGACAAATGTTTCACTCATGTGTAGGCAATTTCACTTATTTAGACAAATATATTTTAGTTGCATCTATTACCTACTATATTTTACCAGCATATACATGACTTAACATTTTTCCATCCATTATTCCCTCCTTAGTAAATATTCTGCCAATGTGCCCAAATTCATCTAGTTAACAGTATGAGTTTTTATGTATAACTTGTGATTTGTTCAATATATTTTTCCAGTAAACACAAGTATCCTGATATTTGGCAGATTAATTTTTAGATCCATACTCCTTGTTGCATTATATAATCAATCCAATACTGTATATACTGCAAATCATTGGGATTCTCAGGCAAACATACGGCATTAACTGCAAACAAAAGGTCCTGTACATTTATATTCCTTAGCAGCACTCCTCAATTATGCCACAAGCATTCTTTATGCAGTTACCCATGAATATATTAAACAATCAAGGCAACATCATACATTCTTGTCTTACTTCTTACTCAATATTGAACAATTCACTGTTCCATTTATTCTCATACAGGATTTATTTTTATCACAGATCAGATACTTTATTGGCCAAGCATGATTAGTGCATTCAGTAACCAATATTCAACTCTGTATTTGCACAAAACATTTCATAATTCAAGCCTATTCTTTTTATCATACATTTTCTCTAACTCAACAAATGTACAGTGGAACCTTGGATTGCAAGCATAATTCGTTCCGGAAGAATGCTCTTAATCCAAAATGCTCTTAAACCAAAGTGAAGTTTCCCATAGGAAACAATGTAAAGTCGGATGATCCGTTCCACAACCCCAAAAATATTCATTAAAAATCATTTTCAGTGGTATTTTTTGTAGAAATGATTGTCCCTAATATCTGAAACAAATAATAATGTATTAATACACAATATAAAGTAAAAATAAAACAAATTAACCAGCACTTTAACTTTTGCTAGAAGATTTTGAGGCAAGGGTCCCCAGGAGCCTGATCCAAGCTGGGCAGAGAATAACGACTGTGGTTCAATTGGGTAATGGTTCTTGATGGTCCCTTGGTTTATGGAAGAGGATTTCCACCTAGCCTTGAGTTCTGTCTTCTCTTGTTTCTGTAGTTCTTAGGAGGTTCATCTGGCCTTTCCTGGGAAGGGTGACTGCTTTAGGGTTAATTTTATCACTATGGATCCGCTCCAAGGCTGATTCTGGCCATCAGCCAGAACTTGGCTGGCTGCTGTCTGGGAGGCCCCTGTTGGATTGAGAGGATCCACCGCCGCTCAAGGGCAAAATGGCCTTTTTCCTTTTCCCTCAGCAATGTCTTTCCTGGGAGTCTTTCCTGAGTAGTTTGGAAATATTTCTTATCATAACCTGCCTCCGTGCTATGAGAGGGGGAGAAGAGATAGGCAAGAGGGGGACAGGCTGGATGGTGCCATGTGAGGAAGGCTATGTGTGTGTGTGTGTGTCTGTGTGACAGGGAAGACGGAGGGTCAATCTTTGTACACTTTGAGAAGAGTCCTGGCTGGCGTGAGGGAGATGAGAGGGAGGAGAAGAGGAGGAGGGTTATTGCTTGGAAGGAGAATCTGCAATGTGAATCTCAGGAGTTCTTTCTCTTGAACGACTTTCACTAACTACTGGTTTCACTTAATGCTTTTTATGCAGAGAGAGAGAAGAACCATTGGCTCAGTAGTGAGATTTCCCACACGAGCTCATCATGTAATCCTTGTCTTGCAAGTTTTCACTCGTTAACTGAATTACATTTTATTAAAAAAATTTTCTCGTCTTGCAGAACACTTGTGAACCACGTTACTTGCAATCCAAGGTTCCACTGTATAATATTGAGGTGGCAGTAATCCCACTTGTGGATGACCTGTGGCATAATTGGGATAAGAATCCCTTATCAATGAGACCGGCAGCATATAAATTTATAAATAAACAAACAAATGGGGATGGCAGGATATTCAGCCACCTTGCCCTTTGGAACAGAAAGCTCTTCCTAAACCTCCACACCCCTGGATTCAGATACTCCTGATCCTTTCATAAGACTTAAAAAAAGCTTTTTTTCTCTAAGGACTGGGTTAGGATGAGCTGTCTGGAAAATTGGTTTAGTATTTTGAATATGTTATCTTTTTGCCTCTATACTGTTTTATATTGTGCTATGGCGTTCATTTATGCTTATTATTTTTTGTTTTTAATCCTACATTAATGAGTCACATTTTGTGAATTGAGTAGCCATATAAACTGTATAAATAAATGCATAAATGTACACACACAAACTTTCTTCCTTTTGATATTGTATTCAGTTAAATAAATTCAACTAAGTCAGTCTCTCTGCCCAATCCACCGCCCAAGATTGTTGTGGGGAAAATAAGAGGCAGGAGTATTAAGTACGTTTGTCTCCTTAAATTTTTATATTGATAGGGTTCAAATTTAATATTTCAGCCTTTGTTAGTACAGTAAAAAAAAACTGTTGCAATGAAAAAAACTGTTGCAAATGAGTTTTTTTCTTTAAAAACCATGTGGAATTATCCATTCTTTACACAGAATTAGAATTTCTTAATCTGTATCACATTGTTCACAATGCATACAGCATTGCTGCGATTAAATTACTCCACATTTGTTTTTTGTCAGAAAAGGGTCTTTTATTTACTTTTTATTTAGTATTACAGATGATCTGTGGCTTGCAACCCCTTGTTCAATGACTGTTAATGCTTATGATGCTGAATGAGTTATGCTCAGTTCTTGAAATTCTGCCTGTCACAGTGCCCCTGTAGTCATGTGATCCGGGTGCTTGGCAGCCAGCCTGAATTTCTGAGAGCTTGCATAATTGTGATTTGCAGCTTTTGCTGCTGCCTTCCCACAAGCAAAGTCAGTGAGGAAACTGGCAGGAAGTTGGAAGTCATGATTACATAAGCTCCTTGCTTAACAACCTGTGGTGATTCACTTAACAGTGGTAACTGGGGATGGCTACAACTGCTGTTGTTAAGTGGCGCAGTTGCGCTTTATGACCATATCAGTGACAGAAGTTTTGGTCCCAATTGTTATAAAGCAAGGACTACCTGTAGTTACTTCTTGAGTGCATAGTGAGGTGGTATTGAAATATATTCTACTAAATATTTTTTCTGTTCACCTTTCTGAAATTAGCTACATACCAGTATTCATATTTCCCAAGATACTCCCCTGTTCTATATATTTACATCATTTAATATGGCCAGGTTTTACTGCGAAAAGTTGGCCAATAACCTACTAGAGAAGAAGCCCTGTTGAAGTAAATGCCAACAGTTCTAATAAATAGAATAAACCATGGGTAGGCAAACTACCCATGTTATTTTGGACTTCAATTCCTACCTGTTCCAGGCAGCATGTTCAGTAACAAGCATTATGGAAGTTAGAGTCGAAACTTTTAACAGGGAACATGTTGTATAATCTAGAAATACACTGAAATAGAGTCTGACATAATATGCATATTAGGCAAAATAAAACTATGCTTTTTTGAAAATACAACAAAAGTGTAAATTTTTAAACCTAATAGGTGGCACCTTAAATAATGTGATGGAACCGCAACATTTATGGATGTCAACATTTCCTTCCTTAGATGCACTTAATAAAAAATGAAGGTTCCACTTCGTGTTCCTCCTCTTTATGTAGCAATATAGATGGTTCTCAATCACAAATTGCCGAAACAACTGAAACAGAACTAGAAAGATTACATTTAACTTCAGATGGTAAGTATCACTAGCTCTTTATTTATAGATTACATCTGAGATATTTCAATTCAATCTTCTTAAGTTTAATATTTACCTAGTAATGACTGATGACCTATTGGACCTGCCTACTTGTGTTATTAACATTTAACTGCTTTCTGTGTCCCTTCAACCTTCTGCTTGTCTTTCTCATATCCTTCCTAGTTTGTAAATGGTAATAAAGAAGTATGCCTCTTTTTACTGCATTCAATATTGTTATAAAACATTTAAAAAAAACACAATCAGACAAAAATGTTGTATTTTTATCACCATAAAAGAATGATACAAAAATACCTTAAAATGTGTACATCAAATTAAGTAGTAATTATTAATACAATATCTATATTAACAAACTGTGTAATTATTATAACAAAAATCTCAATGTTTTTCTTTTTTTTAATATGGGACTTCTCATCTATGAGAAGGTGAAATAAATTTGGTCCACACAAATGAGAAAAATAACAGAAGAGTAGAACAAACTATGGATGACCTTGCTGCTAGAGTAGAAAGGTAGGTTTTTGTGAAGACTGTTTAATGCAGGTATTTTATGAATGTTTGGTATGCCTTAGCCCCACTGAGATTTGATTAGCCATTTTGTATATGAATAAAAATAATTGTTTAAAAGTAATGAAATCAAAAGGAAAATGAAACTTGTATTGAAGGTTTTATTTTCAAGAATGTTCATTTTTAGGAAGGAAGCCAAATTTTGAAAGGCAAATTTTATAAGGAAAAACAAGAGTATGTACAGTGTAGAGTACAGAATAGAAATATGTATAGCATATGGTAGCACCCAGAATTCCTTCCTTTCATAGCAACAAAATTTAATAAAACAATTTTGCCTTATTTTCTGAACATACAGTTTTTGTCAGTATGTTGCATCCCAGATACAGTTTTAAAACATGGAATTAAGTTATTCTAGTGTAATTATCACTGGTGGATTGTGAATTTAGAATATGATTTTGTTAGAGATTTCATTAAACAGAAATTAAATTTCAACTTCAGTTTATTGTTATCCTTCAAAATATAGAGTGACACAAAAACTTGAAGAGAGAAGAGAAGAAAAGAAGAAAGAAGAAGAACAGGTAGAATATAATTCAATTTTTAGCAGTGCCAATCTTTGTTTAGGAATGCTCCAGTTGGCAGAATACAGATTTAATTTAATAGCTCAGAAATATACAGGGTGAGTGGAAAAATGAGAACCACAACTTGTTTATTTGACCCTTGATTTTGTGGATGATTAATTCAGCCAAGCTGGGACTATTCCCTTGATTCAGAAAGATTTAAATGTCTCCTTGAGCATCAGATTGTGTTTCAGTATGTGATAAGAGACAGTTACAGACAAGATTTAGATATTTCATTCATGAGCAAAGTGATTCAAAAACTGTTGCTTGAAATTCTAAGTGCACCTAGATTTTCTGGACTCAAGTTAATTTAGATTTAATCTAGGATAAGGTAGTAAGGGCTTAGTGATGGGCCCACATAAATAGGGGGAATACAACTCTGCTAATTCTTTTGGACCTTTCAGTGGCTTTCAATATCTTCAACTACAGACCATCTGATAGGATTGATCTTTGGAGGCTCTATCTTGTAGTGGTTTCCTCCTTTCCTGTCAAGACATGCCCAAAAATAACAGAATGATATCCTAGTCATTGATCTGTGGCATCTCTCAGGTCTTGTCACCTATGTTCTTTAATATCTACAAACTTCTGGGAAAATTTATTCAGAGTTTACTAGTTGATCAGTATGCTGATGACATCCAGATTTTTTGTTCTTTACCTTCTATTTCCAAGAGAGTAATCACTATCATTTATATTGCCTAACCTTGATAATGGGCTGCAGATTTCGTTTGAAACTAAATTCAGACAAACTGGAGATGTTAGTAAGGAAAATGCTATATTCTGGGATTGTAGTGAAATTTGGCCTAATTGAGATTAAAAAGTGTCTGGAAGTTGCAATTAGTACAAATTTTAGGCCTTTTTTTTATTCCTGTACTGAAAGATCTACACTGCCTATTAGTTGCTTACTAGCCACAATTCACAATGTTTGTAATAATATTTAAAGGTCAAGATAGTGACCTGTCTGTGAACTTTGAAGTCATTCAAATTAGTAAAACAAGCTCTTTTGAAGTACCCCCACAGCCAGAGACTCATCTTTTGTTACACTATCTTTTGTGTAGCTCTCAAGTAGTGGAATATGCTTCCTAGGGAGATGTATTTTTCTCCTAATTTTCTATATTCTGGAGGTTGGTTACATCACTTCCACCATACTTTTAACTGTGAAATAAATTTGATTTCTTGTTAATGATTGATTATTAGTTGTGTTTTAGCTGTGCTGTTTCTTTCTGTTTTGCTTTATTATAGCTATTTTGTTTATTAAGTAAGTAGAATGAGTAAATAAGTGCACAAAGGCATATTTTCTTTTTATTTAGAGAGAAATAAAAAAAGAAATAGAAAGAAGAAAAAGTGGGAAAGAAATGTTGGAATATAAAAGGAAACAAGAAGAAGAACTTACAAAAAGAATATTGGAAGAAAGGAACAGAGAAAAAGCTGAGGAGAAAGCTGCAAGGGAACGCATCAGGCAGCAAATTGCACTGGTAAGTATTCAAACACGTGATTTACCTGAACAGGGAAAACTTGCACATGTGGATCCAAAAAATAGTTTCTTGATCATTGCTGTGGACCATGGGCACCCTGGATACAGTTATGCTTAATCGGTTTCACAACAGGATTCAGTTACTCATTACTGATTTCACTGGCTGTATCCAAATATGTTTGATCTGGATCTGACTCAAATATTATAATAACTTTTACATCAAAATCATGATGATTTTTGTTACTCATTCTTGAAATAAGTGAGAGTATTTTAACAATTTCAGCTGGTATAAAATAATCCTGGTAATCGGCTGTTTTATTGTCTTGTGAAGGATCGTGCTGAAAGAGCAGCTCGTTTTGCAAGGTCAAAAGAAGAGGCAGAAGCTGCAAAAGCTGCTGCTCTTCAAGCTAAGCAAGCTGAAATGGAAGCTAGGAAGGAAGCATCCCAAAAAGAAAAAAGGTAAAGAGGTTGATCAGTCCCCCCTGACAAATTCCTCTTTTTTTAACTTGCACAAAAACATCCTTGCATATTGCAAGAGCAGTTAACTTTGGATTCAAGTACCAGTTATTCTAACCTCGTCCCAGTTCTCATTCCAACACTTTTCCTTTCCTCCTATTTGTGGGCTATAAAGCTTCTTGGCAGAAAATTTATTCTGAGTTCACAGATTTCCAAGTCCGGAGTATCATATATCATGAGCTCTTTTTCTGTAGAATCACCTGTCTAATTTAAATGCTAGGAAGTTGTTGTTTGTAACACCAAATGTTTAAAAATCCTGAATCTTAATGTAAAATATCCCCCCAGCACAATTGCAAGAATCCAGTTTCGCCTTCCAGATGGATCTTCTTTTACTAACAGTTTCCCTTCAGAAGCCCCCTTGGAAGAAGCTCACCAATTTGCTGCACAGGTGAACGAGCATCTGTTCTTTTTCAAAAAGTTAATAAAACGAAGTCTGCATTGTTGAACCAAGTGATTGCTTTTAAAATGTTTAAAGAGAAAGGTATAATAAGGAGGGTATTTTTATTGAGTTATATACTTCAAACATAGAAGTAAGTAACTCATAAGCACCCCAGCTAATGTTTATGATATTTACATGATCATAGCCTAACTATCAACCCATCCATCGCCCCAAAAGTGCAATTGAAATTTGGTCTCACCCCCTCTCTCTCCTTCTCTCTTTCCTTTTTTTTTTGTTGTGAGAAAAAAATTGTGCCATAGTAAGAAAAGCGTTCTTGCCCAACATGAAAACTGAGTAAACATCTAAAAGAAAGTACATTGTCAAATTCACTGAATATAATTCAGTTCTTAATAACTCTTAAAATTCTTCTCCTTGATTTCTGCTTCAAAGGATCATTCATTGAAATCATCAGACATGAATATGGCACATTGGTTGCTAATGAACATATCAGTGATACAACCTGCTGACTACTATACAATCACTGTCTTGTCTACAATTTATTATTATCCAAAAACAAAGAAGACAGGCAACTAAGCATCCAAATATTCTTATTGTCAATGAAGAACTTTTCAATTCTTTATGAAAATAGTTTTGGAGTGAAAGTCTCTGTGTCTTAGAAATGGCATGCATTTATATTTCTAAAAAATAGAAATTGACTTGTTCTGTCATTGTAGATTGTTGGCAACACTTATGGCAATTTCTCACTGGCAACAATGTTCCCAAGAAGAGAATTTACCCAAGATGATTATGGAAAAAAATTATTGGACCTGGGACTTGCTCCAAGCGCTTCAGTAGTGTTGTTGCCTGTAAGTGTATGAAAAAGGGAAACAAACAAAAATATGCAGAAAGTAAATAAATACCTTAAATTTACTATAAAAACAAGTTATATGCTTACGGTAAACAAATAACACAGTAAGAGGGTTTTTAAAAAATAAAATTAAAAAATAGTTTTTAAATGCTGCTTGCTTGTTTTCCCATAAATAGGCAGGAAGGCCAGCTACAGCAGTCATACGGTCTTCCAGTGGAGATCTGTGGAGGCTCCTTGGCACAATCCTTTATCCGCTGATAGCTGTTTGGCGATTTATCAGCAATTTCTTGTTTACCAGCCCTCCTTCCTCCCAGCCTCCTGCAAGACATCATCAACAGCAGTTCTCAAATTCTTCAACACCTAGCACCGCAGAACCAAACAGGTACAAACGCTTCTAAACCACCAAGGGTCATATTTCAATGTTTTTGTCATTTGAAGTAATGGGATTGGTTCTTCCTCTCTGCACTATCTCCTTATATTTTCTATACAGTTGGGTGGTCCTTCAAACAGATTCTTGGGGTCTGGGGATGAAAAATTAAGGAAAGAATCTTGACTTACTATCAGATCCACTCATGTAGTAGAGAAGTAGCAATTTGTTGCTGCTACTGATTCTCTTTTATTCCCAGAATCTTCTCCCATTATGAAGAGTTTAAGAGTAAACAAATGTAAAGGCAGAAAGGTTTTAGAATCCCCTTCTCCTCCTCCTCCTCTTAAAAAAGAATCTCACGTGGAAACTTATTTTGATTCTTCAGGGTATTCTTTAGATTAGCTTTTCCCTGAGAATTAACATCTGACTGTAGTTATAGCAGGGGACAAAAAAAAAATTATTTAGTTGATTCATTTGGTTGCCCAATTTGCAAATTGTTACTCTGGATAGCCACCATAGGATCAAAAATAATAAATGAATGCATTATATTTTTATGTTTTTATTTTTAATTTGGCCAAACCACAGCCATGTTCAGAAAGCCAATACAAGATGGGCAGTACAATGCATGGGCAAAAAGCCAGTTTATTGGAAGGTCAGTAGGATTGGAGCCATCTGAATCTCAGGAGTATGCTCAAGAGCATGCACCGCAACGAAGTAGCTGTGTCTCCCGAGTTCCACTAAATGTCATTGTTTTACATAATAATGCACTAAAAATATCTTCTTGTATCCATTAACTGGGCAAAATAGTGTATCATAGGGCAAGAATTTTTGAATCAAAGTACATCAAATGGGCTAACTTATGGAATGCATCCAAAATCTGGGATCCATGACTTCCGTGGAATTGAAATTTGGCAAATTTTATAAAACTGTTTATGACATAAAACGTATAAAACAGTTTATGACATAATACAAAACATCATAAAACGTTTCCTGTACTGATGTTTGACTATGCTATACAGTTCGACTTGGACTATTTGCAAGGCAGATAAATGTTTGAATGTATCCCAATTTTTCCAGTATAGGAGTACATTAGCTCAGCTATTGCTGAAGGCATTGGGGAATCTGGTAAGGATCATGGGTTGCCTACTTGTTTTGTATAAGTCCCCGAAGTGTGCCTACACTGTCTGATCTCATGGAATGGGCTGAAACAGTTGGAGATAGAGAATCCTAATTTTTTGCATGATCTTTTAGATCATCTTTACTGGTAAAGTTAAGCCATTCTAGAAAATGGTCTCTGGTGATAACAATACCATTTAGGGCATGAGGTGAGTGTATTTCCATGTTCTAGTTGTTCATGTGAATCCACTGTGCTTTGAAAAGAAGTAAAGTCCACTATAAGATTAGTCCTTGACTTAACGATTGTTAATTAGAACTGGAATTTCTGTAATTAAGTGATGTGGTCATAAAGCAAAATGTTATATGACTGCATCACTTAGCAACTGCAATCCTGGCACTCCTGGTTGCTTTCATTAACTGAGAATCCATGTCATTAAGTGAGAGAGTGCCAGGTAAGGAGCATGGATACTGCAGGAAGGTAGAGGAGGCCTGCGCAGGCCACATAGGAATCGGGAAAGAGGTCTGCAGTTTAGTGTAAAATCACAGTGAACCAACTTTAAGCCCCACACTGTGGGCAGCTACCCCAGCACCATGTGCTTCATAGATTCTGCTGTGTCCATTTGACCTTGGCCATTTTCTTCCCACTAACGAAGAGACATATCTAGCCTGACCCTACTGTATGCAAAGTCATACCACGCCCCCAAATCACACATTCCATTCCTCCAAATTGTTTGCCCCATTCTCATGATCCTTTGGAAAGTTCTAATGTTTCCTAGGTCTCACAAGAACAGAACAGGCATGCTATTTGGAGGATGACAGGAGCCCTGTTCCTATGCTGCTTTGGAAGACTTCATTCTCCAAATCGTGCATACCATTCCTTCTCCACATAGCATGTTTGTTCTCTCAAGACCTGGGAATACCAGAGATTTTCTGAAGAGCTGTGAGAATGAGGCACACAATTTGTAGAAGGAATGGTGCAAGTAGTTTGGAGAACAGTACAAGTGACCTTGAGACAAAGGCCTGGCATGCCCAGCAGCTGCCTCACATCAGTAGGGTCAGACAGCCACATCTTGTCAGCAGCTGGAGGAAAATGGCAAAAATTGGCTAGGTGTGGCAGAACCTGTGAAGCACAGGGCAATGGAAGCACCTGGGGCTTTGCACCTCTATTTTGGCTCCAACCCTCTGCCAAGTACCACTGTGCAGGGCAGCCAAAAAGAGCATAGACCAGGTGGGGACAATAGGCCAGTGTATGGGAGTTGCAATACCCCAGCAGTCATAGGGTGTTAAGCAACCAAATGCTGATCACATGATTGAGGGATACTGAGATAGCTATAATTTGGGGCATAAGTCAAAAGACCATTTTTTCAGCAGCAGTATAATTTTGAATGGTTGCTGAACAAATGGTCATAAATTGAGAACTACCTGCACATTGTGATATGAATCCATGCCTTTGTGATCAGATCAAATCAAATCTGCTATCAGATCAAATCAAATCTTCTCATTGAAGCTTCATTAAATTTGGAATGTAGAAGTCAAAAATTGGATGAAGATTTAATACTGGTGTGAACTCTGCCACTACAGGAATTTGTATTCAATCTCTCTTTTTCAGACAAGCAGTTAGGAAACGAGTATTGGAAAAACGGAATGAAGAATTCAAGAAAGAAGGCAAAATCTACCGATTGAGAACTCAGGATGATGGAGAAGATGATAATAATACTTGGAATGGAAATTCAACCCAACAAATGTAGCTTGAGTAAACTG
The DNA here is from genome assembly GCA_032468055.1 of Acrochordus granulatus. Classification (NCBI taxonomy): domain Eukaryota; kingdom Metazoa; phylum Chordata; class Lepidosauria; order Squamata; family Acrochordidae; genus Acrochordus; species Acrochordus granulatus. Next base: position 84,608 of record JANHZU010004322.1, read on the forward strand.
TACATAGAAATCACTGATTTTTTTTCTATTTGATTTAGCTTCAGTTAAAATATTCTGCTGCCTAAGTGGGCTTGGATCGGTATTCTGCCTGGATTACACCTTTTTCCTCAGCATGTGGAATAAGCGCTAACCCACTTATGTAGCTGGATTCTGCAAATGTAATTACTTCCAAAACAAAGAATATAAAAATCCTCCATGTCCCATCAGCATTTAGAATTTCATATTTACTATTTGTACTGTCCTCTAAAGACTTTTTACATGTATAAATCTTTGAGCAAATAGGCATTTTCTGGTACAAACCAAGTCAGGCAGCCTAGAGGAGTGTAATCCTGATAAATTGGATTTTCCTGTAATGGTTCTGTAACAAACAGCTGAATATTCATAGATTTTATCTCATAGTATTCAATAAAGTTTTTTTTCCCAAATACTTAGTACATAACATGATCATTGTTCGAAATGTCACACTTTTTATAAAGAGACGCATGGAATGTTCTCCATGCCATAACAAAGAGACTGGGATCTTACAACTTGTTCCCCCTGACTTGTATAGATGGGGATTTGGAAAGAAAATGGATCCTACTTGGGGACTTAGGTCTGGTGATTCAACATGCCTGCTGTGGTTACTGTTAATTATAGAGTATCACATTGGTGTATCTGATTCAAGTGTTATATGTGCACAGCAACAGAAATATGGGAAGGGTCAGATTTTAATGTTTCTTGTCTCAGCAAGACTGTTTAAAAATCAAAGGGAAAGAGAATAAAACAGAACAGTGAAAATCACACACTGACATGATAAATGTTACTTCAATTCACTGTCAATCTGGCTCACAGTCAATCTAGCTCACAATCTTGTTACAAATATAAAATGAGAGTACACCATTCCCCATTGCTTTGATCTCTCACAGAAAAAAAAGGGAGGGGATTAAAATCCAAAAATAAATACCCTGCTTTTCTGTTATGCCTTCTTTTTGGGTACAGGATCATTCCTGATTGCCTCTTATTTGACTTCAGTGAGCCATAGATGTTCAGAAGAGTGAGATTTTAAAGTCCTTAAATACTTGGCATTATGGCTTTAAGGAGAAGTACTAGCAGTTTTAGTCCAACTCAAATGTTCCAGTAATTTGTGCAGCTGTTGAAATGTCACAAAATGTGGTTCTTTTATTCAACCCTAGCTATTAATAGTTTGTGCTAACGTGCCTTCAAAGTCATGTGTATTATGTATTATTTTATACAATGTACTGCAGTAGAGTAATTGGGAGAAAATAAAAGGCATGGAAACAGCAGCACTGGCCACAATTAGCAAACTATCACTAGTAACTAAAGGTGCTTTTGAGGCCTCCACTGAAAAGCTGTCATAGGCAAAGACTGAATTAAAATTATTCATTAGGCAGAAGACCTGTTTTCTATAATATGTTGATTTCAAGTTCTCCAGTCACAGACTTTTTGGAATGAAGAAAATTTCATACACAATTCTGCCCCTTTCCCCTTCCCCACAAAGAAATGTAAGCAAAATTCACTAGCTACCTATCTGGCTATAATTCAGTATCTCTTCATCATAGAAAACATTGACATTGTGTGAGTGATGTTAACTTGAAACTATTCTTTCTGTAGAATTGACAAGTTGCCTTAGTGTCGCAATAAATTAACAGACAAGCCAAAATATCTCAAGTGATACCTACTACAATTATTTGCTTTTCAGAAGAAATGACAAAACTTGGCAAATTGTACTGAAGTCATTCTTAATTATTTTTGCTAATATTCTTTATTACACTTGCATATAAATACATATTTTCCATTTGTTTGTTGTGAAATTCTGAGCAGTTGGCCCTATTGTTCTGAAAGAACTTAGATAATACCTTTTCAGTGATGCACCAAGATGTCTAACATGGGATTTGGAGTTAATGTGAAATCACCCTGGTAAACATCCTGCCATGCCTATGTGCTTTGTTCCACACACACAAGTATATTTCCTACCACACTGAGAATATGCTAGTTTTGATTTCATAGTAGTAGCAGAGCAACACTCCAAAACTGCATGATTCTTAAGCCACTCAATCTTGGGTGTAAAAAAAAAATTGCATGACTAATTGATGCACTTTGTATATCATGCACTCTAAATTTCGCAGATACATAGAGGCAGCTTCTAATGTGCTTGGCTTAAAGTCTTAAGATGATAAGGCAGAATGTATTCTTGATGGTGTTTTAGTTAAAAGCTGTTTGTTTCCGGATATTTTTGGACTTCTTTTTATATACATAGAGGAAACCAACAAAACCTAACATAGCCAACAAGCATAGGACAAACAGAGTATAAAGAACTGTTTCAGCCTGAGATGAAGTCAGGTCCAGTCCCAAAAATGGCACCTTCTTGATATCTTCAAGACCTGTTAGGCTTGTAAGTAGCAGAGTACTAGTGGTAGCCGTTCGTGCTGGGCTTGTAAGTGAATGAGTAGTTCCTGTAGTTGGTAGTTTAGTACCTACAAAGATAAAAGAAGTAATACACAAGATTTATAAACTGATACACCCAAAATGCAATAAAAAAATTACCCTAGTAACTTTCAAACAGACCTCAAACCAACCTCCAGTTGAGAAGATTGTTATTGTCAGTGGCACATAACAGGGAACAAGACCCACTGGGTTTAATTCATACAGTTGTGTGAAGGTTTCTGTGTTTTAGCTTTAGTCCCTTAGGTTAGTTTCTTGACTGCTCCATTTGGGGATGCCCCAAACCAAAGGCAGATAGATGTGGACCGGTCAGCCATTAAGCTTTTCCTTTCAGTACTTGATACAACAGTCATGTCAGTACTAGCTGACTATTGCAATGTAGCCTTCCTGAAAATGAATTAAAATAAGTATCCCTTTTTCAATATGTGGATTACTGCTTTTCTACTGTGTAGTCATATGCACAATTATTAGTTATTAGAATAGTACTACTTTTTAAATGTTATTAGTATAGTGCTTGTCATATACTTACTTTCAGACAGCGGCTCCAGACACAAATGAGATCCATTAGCTGGATCTGGAAAGCCATTACAGCGGATAATAGATGAATAATACTTTGAAGACTCCTTTGGAATTCTAGCTAGGTTGGGGTCTGTATAATTGGTGTAAAATAGCCCAAATCTTTCAGAGAAGCCCACTGCCCATTCAAAATTGTCCATCAAACTCCAGACAGTATAACCTCGGAGATCAACACCATCAAATACAACACCTATTATATAAAAGCAGGAATAGGGAGAGATTCTTACAATGCAGTTCTATACAAATTTAGTTACAAACTCATATACAGTGCAGACTCCTGAATAACTGGGTTTTAAGGTATAGAGAATAGCCTCCTTATAAGCATCTGACCGGGTTTTGTAACTTCATCTAGAAGGAGTAAGCATAGAAATAAATTCTCGAGCCAGGCTTACAGAGGGAGTCATCTTAATGCAAAGTGAATTGAAAAGAGTAACTCTTAGGAGCTTGGTATTAATTAAGTACTATGCACTTTTTTTCTTTCATACCATACTTCTTCCTCCTCCTATTTTCCCCACAATAACAACCCTCTGAGGTGGGTTGGGCTGAAATATGGCGTAAAGTCATCACATTGCTTTCATGCCTAAAGTGAGACTAGAACTCACCACCTCCTGATTTCTAAGCCAGCACCTTAATCTTAGCCATCATACCAAACTGGCTCTCAATATTTCCATTTCTAATATTTTCAGTATGGATGGCCAAACATAAGCAATGAATAGATTTTGCTGCTTTTATGTTATCATCATAGAGAGATTGATTACATATGAGGGGTAGATGATCCTTAGCATCCTCCTTCCTTTTGTAAAATAAAACCATCAAGCTGGAAGTCACTTCAAATCCTCAGTTAGTTTCAGTTATCTCCCTTTCCAGGAAAGTCTCCACAATAACAGTACTGTTATTTAGCCTCCTTACTTAATATATTTTGAATTGTTATTGTTGATATTGTCAACATTAGAAATAAATTTTTCTGTTCTTGCTGATTTTTTATCTTTGATTTTCTCTAAACGCACACACAGTATTTAAAGAATAATAAAATAATAAAGGAGTTCAGCAATTGCTTAGGTATGTAGCAAAATAGCAAAAAATGCAGTCTTTCTTAAAACGGCCAACCAGATTTGATTCTAAGATGTAATTGGGAAACTTAGCATCCCTTTCATTTCCACGTGGAACTGAAAGTCTCCTGGATAGGAGGCAAAACATTTCCCAATTACATCTAATAATAAAAGTCCAGTTGCCTTTTTAAGAAAGATTGCATTTTTTTGCAATTTTGCTACAAATCATGACCTGGATTATAGATAATTGCTTATAAATATTATATTATAATAAAGGTAGTTTATTCCAAAGATAAACAGCCAAAATCTGCAATAGGAGCTAAGTTTTGAAAAACAGTGTGGAAATCCTACATTATATCATTCATCATAGTATTTCTGCCTGTGGTTAAAATGCGGATTTTCTCAAATGTTGAGCCTTTTGAAGATATGTTTGGAAGAACTGAAAACAGAGTTAGGATTTTTCTTTCTCCCTTCTGCACTCAACACCCCCCTCCATGGCAGCAGAGATTCTTTCTTCATTACATGCATTCCCTGGAAAATGATTTAAATGCTCATTCTTTCAGGAAAAAACAGAGATAAAGTAGAAGGATTAACTAGATTTGGAGTCTGCTAATGGAAGGAAAACCACGTACCTTTTAATGCTTCGTTAATGTAACTCTTTAAATAATGTATGCGCCAGGTATCATTCAAACCTCTGTCGATACGTTCGGAAATCCCATTCTCAGTCACGTAAATAGATGGATTATTGTATTCTTCTTTGATCCATTTTAAGAGCCTTCTGAAGCCAAACGGGGTTACTTTCAACCAAAACGAGCCAGAACCCAGCCAGCTGTGGTCTACTATGGAGGCAACACCTCTGTCAAAGCAAACGTAAATATGACAATTGTTTCTATTATGTTCACCAAGAGAGATTTTCATGGCTTCTTCCTCAAGTACTTTTGGGTAGAGTCATAGCCTGATGACGTGTTGTCTGTGTACCCAAGTTGGGTACAAAGTTTCTGGTTGCCAAAACAGAAGTCTCAGAAGATAGGTTTGGAGAAACTATGGACACACAAACCTTGGGAAGCACTCATCTGATGGTGACTGTATGTTCTTCCTGAGATAAGCAGATGATGATGGGAGTATATAGAAAGGCTGATAAATAATTAAGTTTATGTAGGCATTGGTTATTTACAGTATGTATTGGTTATTTATTAAGCTTAGCTTAATAGTTTGGTTTTGAACCCAGATTTTGTGGCTTCTAAAAGGATTTACAATTTAGAGTTAGGTATAAGATTATGTGGGTTTTTCAAGAAAATATTCCAAATATCTATACTAGGTACAGTTTCAAGCTGTTTGAGAATCAGCTATTGACATCTTATGGAAGTTTTCTTATGGAAACTATCTTGTAGAAATTTTAGGTTTTTCTGCAACAGGACCAGCATATAAGCATTGTACTTGCAATATGAGATGTATAAATTGCTTCAAAACCTGGGAAGATCTTAATTTCATTAAATAATAACATAATGAGAAAGCCTTTTGGATTAAAGGTGAAACGTCTTCGACTTGAGAAAAATCCAGTCCAGATGCCTGTTTTTTAAACTTTGTTGCAATAATGGTCAATATTGTTACTGTCCAATCACAAAATCTGTAATTCACCCTCAAAAATGGTTAACTGATTTCTATTTCATTTTTATTAGGATTACTTAGACAGTGCATAATTTAATGAACATAATATCATGTTTATAGCTTACCTATCAGCATCATAGGATGTTATAATAGTAGGAAAATTTAAGTTGGATGCCAGGATTGTGGTATAATGATTCAAGCCAAAAAAGTCATATGTGCCTTTAATTCTCTGCTTTTCACTTTCAGTAAATTCAGGGAGCCTGCATTACACATAACACACACACATATGCAAATAGAGAAATAGGTCATTACATGATACATTTATTACAAAGGAATAGCAAGATTATATATGACCAAATCAGATGGGCTCTGTCGTTTATATTTATATATTATATAATACATTTATATTAATAGCATGAATTCCTATAAAGAAGGCACTTGGTCTTATCAAAAGAGCAAAAGCGGAACACTGAAAATTGACCAAGAGTGTTTCCACTCAAGATCTTCGAGGTAGCTCAGATTTTGGTCTGAACATGCCCGGTTCCATGACTGGATCTCGAAGCTAAGTTTATATATTCCTGGCTTTGCTGTAGTATGAATGAACCCTCCGCAACACTGGTAGTTAGTACTACAGCTTCACAAATCTCATGAGCATTTAACACTTCCATAGCAGGAATCCTCACCTTATGTCATGTCATCCCATGTCACATCACCCCCCCTCCCAGTAACTTTCTCCCATCCTCTTCTCCATCGTAGCTTTTTGAGGTGACCAGAAAATAAGATATTCTGAGGAAGGCAGCTGATGGCAAGGACCTCGTTGTTCCAAGGAGTTGTGTCAGGTAGTTTTCACCACCAGGTTTAGCTCTACATTAGGCATGTCCTCAGTCAGTTGGCTGAGGAAGTCCACACATCTTAACATTGCCAAGTGTGGATACCCTGCTCTATAGATTCCTATTGCAGAAATTGAAAAACATTCAGAAAGTTCTGCAGAAACACCAACCATCAGGCCCAGCCAGTTTCCACGTTTTTCTGAGACAATTGGTCATTATAAGAATGACTGTCTCATTTTTAAGATCTGGCACTTGGATTTCCTCCCCCCCACTTGGATTCTTTTGTGATGGAAGA
>JANHZU010004322.1:104242-115730 GCA_032468055.1 Acrochordus granulatus
TATAATAACTGCTGTATGCATTATTCCATGGAGTATTTTCTATGAAGTTACACATTCAGGCAAGAAGGAATAGGAAAAAATGCTAATCCAAGTGATTTGCAAGCTATATATCAGCAGGCTCTAATTGTTTTTTTTTTACTGAGATTTAGGGAAAATATACTGAGAGCGAAAATCTAAGGAATTTTCTTAACCTATTTTTTTAGGGTTTCAGGACATATATGGGACATTTAAAATCCTCCATAGCAAGCAGATGGCCAAATGGGTCTAAAAGTTTCCCCCCCATTTCAGATATATTGGGAGGGTTCTGAGGACATTCTGGGGACTATGACAATAGGAGAAGGTGGCACCATGTGGAGCTCATGGGTCACTGGTTGCCCATCTCTCTCATAAATGCTCAGCAGTTTGACTTAATCCTCAAGACCTGTGTTTCCCACTCTTTTTCTCAAATTGTTGAATAAATGATGTATGTTAATTCAAGCCTCAGATTAAGTAAGAGTTGCCCATGACTTCTTGTTCTTCTTTAGCCTTGACGTTCAGATAAACTATTGAGTGTTTTCACTTTGGGTATACCTGATAAGATGCATTGCCTGGATTGACAATTCCTGGAGGATGCTGCCCTGTACCATAGCCAGCATAGCTAATGACCCAGGGTTCATGGAAGGTAACCCAGAGTTTAACCCGATCTCCAAAAGTGGCAAAGCAGAAAGCTGCATAGTTTGCAAAGGCACCAATGATGCTTTCATTCTGCCAACCGCCAAAATCCTGTAGCACTTGTGGAAGGTCCCAGTGGAACAAGGTCACCATGGGTTCAATGCCAGAATCCAGCAAGCTGTCAATGAGTTTGTTATAGTAATTCACTCCTTGAGGGTTCACGCTGCTGTTATCTCCATTGGCAAAAATCCTAGACCATGATATAGAAAATTTGTAGATCTTGGGATGAAGGCCTCTAAGCAGATGAACATCATATTTTGCCTTGCGGTAACTATCACAGGCAACATTGGCTGTTTGATTCTTATGGATTTGGCCTTGATGTCCATATCGGTCCCAGATACTTTCTCCTTTCCCATCTTCTGCCCAGGCTCCTTCAACATTAAAGGATCCTGTTGATGTACCCCAGAGAAAACCACTAGGAAAGATATCTGTCAAAAAAGAATCTCTTTCCAGCTCAGATTGGTTAGCAAACTTTTCCCAAATCTTTTGATAGCTTGAAAAGGGAGTCTCAGCACGTGCATGATCTTCCTTCTGCTTTGATGGAATAGCTGGATCTTCATGGGAGCTTTAAAAAAAACGAGTATATCAATAAGTACAATTTTATAATGGCTTATTCAAAGTAAATAATTCAAATGAAATTGTGGCAAGAAATTTCAAATAGTAAAGATTATGCAATGCAAAACTGATATGGAAAAATGTATTTGTTGGGAAAATCATCCAGGATTTTGGATAAGAACAAAATTTAGGACATCAATTTTTATAAAGCATACCATGAATAAAAAACTCAAAGCAAATGATGAATTTGTACCATGAGAGTGCAATGCAAACTCTGCCCTTTTGGAAATGTGTTGAAATTATACCCATGTACATAAGGTGGGGGGGATTATACCCAATAGAATGATGTATGTTTAATCATTCTATGGCTATTCTAGATTTGCCTCTGTCAAACTAGAGACTAAAACATAGAAAGGTTGCTGCCAAATAAGATATCTTTTCATTGGTAAGAGAGATATTTATATTGTAAAGTTCAAACTGTACTGGCTAATTTTTTATGTGCATGTGGGCATGTGCTCACATGCATGTGTATATATGTATATATAAATATATGCATGTGTACATAAACACACACAAAAGCAACTTGCATCTGAATCTGAATTCGGCGATCTCCAAAGATTTTGTTCTTCAGCTGCAAGGCATCAAGAGAGTCTAGCCCATATGGAAAGTAACAATGTCAGTGGTGCATGCACCAGATTGGGAAGGAGAGTGCATATACCACTAATATGCAATTGATGAGAGTAATGTAGCCAAAACTTTGAAGAAACCTGATGTCTAGGTATAGTTTCATTAATCCAGGACACGATTTGTAGCAAAAATGCAAAAAAATTAAAAAATTTCTTAGAAATACAACTGGACTTTTATTATTAAATGTAATCAGAAAATGTTTCACCTCCTATCCAGAAGGCTTTCTCAATTCCATGGGGAAATGGAAGAGAAGGGAAGAAATATATACTTTTTTTCCCAAAAAGGCGCAAGATACAAGATACAAACCAAAACCATTCTCATATTACCAGCTAAACAGAGAGATAAATGACAAGTAATCAAGATTTAGAGATCAGGTTTGCCTTTGAGAGTCAATACAATAACACAACAGAGGATGCTGAAGAAAGGTTTTTCTGCAAATGGGAAAGTTGTAAATAAGAAATAACTGTATTGTATTCGTATTGAAATTGTAGAAATTTGTGTTTTTAAGGTTACGGTTATCACACTCCTTAGTTCCTGAAGTGATACCTGGATGGATCATGGGAACCATTGTTTTCAAAGCCAGACCATCGTCACAATATTTTCTATTAAATCAAACATAACAAAGTTATACATGTTTGCCATCCCTTGAACTGCCAAATATCTATTCCAAAACATGCTATGTTTAGAATGGTTGGGCTAAAATTATATTTCCACACATACAGCACTCTTGAAACAGCACTGTGAAGACACAGTTTTTATGGGGCACAAGGTTTTTCAAATTAATACAAAATATATTTTTGATTAACTGAAATGCCACTATAAAATGCTGCCCAAAATGTTTCCATTTACCAAATATTATGACTGCCAAAGATAAAATTTATTTATATAATCACAAATAAGCATAAAATTAAGCATTTTGTACCTTGCTTTTGGAACGGCTAAGTCCCCTAAGAAGAAATTCACATCGTAGCCTTTCACCTGTGCTTGAGCTTCATGTATGGTTGGAAAATAGAAAAACAGAATAAAGCAAAATAAAAAGATAAGCAAGAATAGGTAAGAAACAATAACTTTCAGTCTGATTACTGACTCTCCTCAAGAGATATCTGCTCTTTGGCAAGAGAGGTCTAAAATGTTTTATTATGTACAATATCCTCCATCCAAACACCACATGGCTGAGAAAGGTCTTGAGATAAGACTGAAAGCTCCCATTAACATCAAAAATCAAATCCAGATGCCAAGATTTAGAAGTCTCCAGAAATATCCTCCATCACACTCAAGAGAAACTGCTTTAATTTGCAGTTCATAACATAAGGTTGTTCAATAATATCTTTACTGCTCCCCAACCACAAGCATCCATTTGAGTTCCTCCCACCCCCCACTGAAATGAATCACGTTTACCTCCTTTGTACAGTAGTACAGAAGGAAAATTATTGTATTTCTCTTGCTTCCTAATCAATGTACACCTAAGCCACACAATACCACAGCTTGTCCTTCCCACAGAAAAGACGTACCACTGAAAATGGAAGCCATTGTTGTAAGCAGGTTTTCTTGAACAGAAGAACATTCAGAGAAGTTTAGACTGAAGAGAAGAACATCTTTATCATCTATGAGATGCTGAAACCGAGCATATAAAGTTATGATATGTGTTAACCTTAAATAAGAAATCCAGATCATCCTGGAAAAAGATTATGTGGTTTTTAGGAACTGAACAACCTGATGGCACATAGCAATCAATCAATTAAATCTCACTGAAGGCAGAATTACTCCTTGTAAAAAAGGTGACACTGCTGGTCCTAAAAGCTATAGAAAAGTTTGATAGATGCTGGTGATTGACAGAGTGTGAATAAAAGTCTCCAACAACATCCTTCCCCACTTTGAGCTTTCCAGATATCTTTTCCAAAAACAACACATCAGGATGGCCCTTAATTGAAAGAGGCTTCCCATTTAGACCAGGGGGAATATTAAAGACTCATTATCATGCAAACTTTAAAAAATAAATTTTAAAAAATTTAAAAAATAATTTGAAATGGACATTTCAAAACTACTAGAAAAAGATTTGGAGAGTAGATGATTAAAACGTATATACTGGACCGTATTGCCCAGTTAGATGAACGCTACAATTCTGTTCAGTTGAGCAAAACCCAGTAAACATAGCAGCTCTTATTTCCAAGAAAATACATAGAAGATTAGGTGACGTGCAAGGTTTGGGCAGATTTCTCGGCTTGTTTCTGAGTGAACATTCTGTAAAATTAATTGTATTATATCTGGCTTGATGATGAAAAGTCAGTTTAGCACCAAATTGCCCTGAAATTAATTCAGGGGAATTTAGTTAAGGTTTTCCCAGACAGACAACATATCACACCCAGATGTGTTGGATTACAGCACCCTTAGAGAGAAGTTAATAGTTCAACACATCTGAAAGGCACTGAGGTCAGGAAGACTGATCTACAAGGCATGCAAAAAATGTTGCATTAATATTACAAAGGCCACCAAAGAGGCAGTCTGCCTAACATCACAAAGTAAATTGGTGCAATTGCTCTGAATTACCTTTATTTCACTTAGTGTCTTTTCGATACCAGCTTCAGTCTTACAGTTGTATTGTAGGCTGAGAGACAGAAAATCTATAGAGGCCTAAAATGAAAAGAATGTTATTTTGGAGAGGCCATAAAATTTGCAACTATTTCTGAAGCTACTTCTCTGAAAGAACATTCATCAGGACAATTAGGGGTATCTATCAAGAAAGGTGCCAACAGGATCAAAATGGCAGTCCTGACTTGGCCCCTTTTTACATACATGTGTATGATAGTTGAATTTTGATGCTGTGGACTGTTGATTCCCCCCTCACCACATGAATGCTCCTGACTTTTTTATTATATTTTGGAACTAGGTTTATTTTTAAAGCCCTCATTTAAACTTGATGGCTAGTATGAAGGGAAGTAATAGCAGTGTACGAAAAGAATGAGTTATGAAACAGAATTTTTTTAATACAGTGATGCCTGGTTTTCAGATTTTGCAGAGGTATTAGGTTCTCTTGCATACTAACGCAAATCTAAGAAAAAATCATAACCCCTGAAATTACATAAAACAAAAGCTTTCAAAGATTAATTCCTTTCTTACATCCTCCCAATGTAAGGGTGGAAAAAATATTATGAGGCAGAGAAATTATTCTACTATTTGCAAATCCTGAATAAGATATATAAAAGTTTTGTATGCATATGGCAATATAGCAAACTGATTCATTTTCTTTTAAGACATAGGATATTAACTTTATTTATTAACTTGAAGGCTTTTGCCATGTTTTTTAAAGCAGGCACTTTATTATTTAAATACTTAGATTTTTCAATGCAGTTATTAGTAACAAGAACACACAGATTTGCTGTTAGGAAGTGGAGAAGGCACCCTGGAACAAGCGAAGCAACAGAATAACATAGACATGGTCATGACATTACCAGCATTCAAGCTTCACTTGAAGAGTCTCCACTTTGCTATGAAAGTACACTGTAGTTGCACTATTGAGTGGCTACACTGAATCTAGTTGAAGGTCTACTCACTACCTAATGACTTTTCTACAGGATATAATTTTCAGATATGAGGACAGCGATCAATTGCAGCTCCTCACGAAGGCCAAAAGAAGCACAAATATTTATTTGGGGGACTCATTTCATCACGGAAAGCAGTACAGAAGTTGCAAATAATTTGGATGAAGATCGGTTCTGAAGATATTCTGAAAATATTAGTGTCTCTTTGGACTCATCGGGTCCAGCATTTTGCTTCCTAAAATAGTGCATTAGCAAATTTAGGAAAACTGATTTGAAAGGAAAAACCTTCTTGTTCTCCAGTGACCAGAATTCAAAGGCACACGCTATGGAATAGCATCAATATATCTAATGGCCATTTCATGGATTTATTCTTCTAAATTTGTCATATTCCCCTTTGAGATTAGCTAGGCTACTGGCCATTGAAGCTAGTTGCTGTGAATTCTAAAAGAAAACAGGCAGAGCAGAGGATGTTTTGTGTTATATTTTCTTCCAACAGGACATCCAGCTTGGCAGATGTTTGACAATCTCAAACAGGCTACAAGATCTGGTTCATTAAACTGCTAATGGGCTGTGTTTGCTTTGGGAAAATGTTTTGCGAGTTAGAAATAAACTAAATTTAACATTAGTAAATGTTTCTTTTCTTTTTCAGCTGTAAATTGGAGACTAATATAGAAAAGGAAATACATACCCAAACTGAAGCTCTGAGTGATTCTGGCAGCACCAGTTGATAATTACTAAAGTCCAAGGAAATGGATACTTTTCCATCTAAAAATTAGGAAAAAAACCCACATTGCTGTCAGAATCCAAGGGGGAAAGTGTGCAGAAAGAGAAAAAGGAGCCAGTATTTAAGAAGGGAGGAACCTTCAGGTTGAGAATGGGGCAACACTAGAAGATGAATATTTTATTTTCTGTAGAACTAATAAGGCACTGTAAAACAAGTAGGATGTCTGTGCATGTGATGTGTAGGGAGTGGGAGAGGAAATGGATATGCTTGGCTTTGACAGATTTGAGATAAAGATGGGAGAAAACAAGCAGCCCATATTTAGGAGGCCATGACATCATGTAGCAAAGGAGGAATTGTTTTAGAGGCAGTAGCTTAGATAAAAGTGTGACAGTAGAAGATGAGGACAGGTTTCACCCACAAATATATACAGTGGTAAGAAAACCTGGGCCAGCATTCTCACCAAATGAGCTTGGGCTCACATTTTCACATCTGTATGAAAACAAAGCCTAACCTGGAAAAAGAGCAAAGGAGAAGAAAAAATGATGGGGGGAGGCAAAGCTTCACACCTGATTGACTGGGTGGCCGCCAGGTTCTCCACTGGTCCAGGATCCACCAGAAGTAAAAATAGGTAAATACAATGAGAAATTCAGTCTAAGAACATCTACAGTACACTAGATAGAAGAAAGTCGTTATGAAGAAAAGAGGTACAGGAGACACAAAAGCATGGAGCCCTTGGAAGTTGATGAAGTCATCTAGAAATGATAAACAGAATACAAAAATGTCTGAGAATAGAAAGAGGACGTTTTAGCTGGTCTGAGACTATGGTCTGCGGGTAGGAAGGGCAATTTCCCACGTGGCAATCCAGATTAGCATTTCCTGCCTTTCTGCATTTGACAGTAGGGGAACTGTTGTTTACTTCAGTCTGAGCTTTGTCCCCCCTATGTAAAGTACATGTAAACATTCTAATATGACTGAGATTTTGGAAGGAGGAATGATTTAGGAAATCTTCCATGGCCTCTAATTCATTTTCCTCCACCTACATTTGCAGATGAAAAACCTTTCATTCATGCAATATCTGATATAAATTGCCTCCCAGAAATCTAAGGCATGCAAGAACAAGTCATGGAGAATGATCAGTTTAATGAAACACAGATGCTTAGGAAAATAAAATGCAGTTTGTAATTTTGGGAATAAGAATGCAGATAAAAAGGTCAGGAATTCAGCTGAATAAGACAAAATTTGTACTAATGGGATTCTCTGCTTTCTTCTGCTAGTCTTAAAAGACATCAACTTGCGATGCTTCCTGGAGTGTGCAGTTATCAGCTTCCTAAAATATTGCACTTATTCTATATACTCCAATCTCTTAAAACTCACCCTTTGTCCAAAATTCTCATACATACATCCCTAAATACATACTTTACCTTCAAATGAGTGTTTTTCATGGTAGATCTTATAAGCCTTTTGATGCGCTGAAACTAACACTTGTAGAGGAAAGACTTTTGGATCTGCAAGATGTAATCCTTTGATAATTTCAGGTAAATGGCTGAAAGTGATCCAGGTATCCACTAATTCACCAAAAATCCGAAATGAAAAGTCTGCATATTGGGCAAAAAGATCAGTAAAAGTTGTAGATCCAAGCTGGGCGCCTAACAATTTTGGTAAACCATGTTGATGCAGAATTAAAACTGGTTTAAGATCAGCAGATTTGAGAGTTCTGAGAAGTTGTTTGTAGCAGTCCACATTTGTCTGGTTGGGTCTTTGAGCATTCATCTCTGGCAGGATACGAGCCCATGGCAAGACTACCTTAAAATGCGTCACACCATTTGCATGCAGTTTGGCAAAGTGCGATGGCAAAAAACTGAGTGAATGTGGATGGCAAATACAGTCTGACTGAGCTTCTATAGAATAAAATGTAGGTTCTCCTGTACTTCTATTGTGGAAATTTAATGCGTTTATTAACTCCACAGAAAGAGGCCCAGCAATGAAAATATGCCTTTGAGCATGACCAGAATTCCAGTTTTCTCCAAAGCAAGAAAAAGAGAAGAGGAAAGCTAGCCATACTTTATAAATTAGCTCCATATCTGTTAATGCAATGGCACAAGAACTCGTGGCATATTTATATTAGCTCAAAGATAATAAAATTTAACATTTAACTTTTATAATTGCTAAGATACAAAGGTGCCTAATTGTGGTGTCTTATAGTAACCCCATTATTTTTTTTAAAGATTGTTAAGGGAGGATTAAAAATGCAACTCTTCAGTTGCAGAATTTATTACTTATTAAAGGTAATGCATTACAAGTCCATAGGTCGCCAGCGATAACCATCCAAATAGAACCACAAGGCAGATTTTGCAGAGATAAGTGCTCATCCAATAATGCCAGGGCAACTCTTGCGGGAGACTTGGTATGATCACAGTAACGTCCCTAAGTTTTATAACCACACTGTGCTTCAAGGATCAGAAGCTAGAACCAGTGCAGAGGATGTTTTTATATCTGCTTACTTACCTGGATTCTAAAGCCCACACAAGAACTACAACTTGTCCCCCAACATGGTATTCTCAATGCCAAAAATTCACCTTGACAAATAGGTAGCAATGAGATTTTCTGCAGGAAATAACCTGTGCATGTGTAAGAGAACTAAAACTATCCTTGTGACATGGCCCAACATGGATTATCAGCATGTTTTTCTTTGAATTAGCTTCCATTTACAATCAATGCACGTGAACTTCTCTTCCATTTGATCAGGACTACGTAACAAAATTATTCTCAAATTATCCTAATAATATTTGAGCACCACAAGTGTAAAATTCACTTTTAAGATGATGCTTAGACTAATTTTAATACCCAGCAAGATCAGCATATAGGGGTGTGCAACAGGGTTTGACTGTGAAGTCCCTGAGCTTACAGCTTTCTTAGCATTCTGAGTATGAAACAAATAACATACAGACTTTGAGAATTTCAAACATAAAACTTGGTTGTTTTTAGTTGGGATGTGCAATGTGTTTTATCTTGGTAATTCCAACCTGAAAATAGTATTCCAAGTATGAACAATGTATTTTCTGTTTCATATATACTCCTATAAAGAAGTCATTTTGAAACTGAATACATATAAAGTTTTTTAATTTATTGGACACAAAGCCAAACAGACAATTTACAGAGTAAGACTGCACTGCTGAACTACTGCATATTTTAAAAATGTAAAATACCAAAGCAGCAGATGGCAGCTTTAAAAAAAGTTTCCTTTACCAGGTTTTATGGCTCTTCCTTTTACCTCCATAAAATATTATTTAAAAAGACAAGGTAGATGAATTCTGAGATATATATTGGATTAGTCAGCTATCTACAACTGATGCGTATCAGCTAGTGAGCCATTATATCCCTGGTATGAAATGGATTTTGTAGCATTGCTTCTTTGGTCTCTAATCTTCCAGCAAGTAGTTAGGATTAACTACAAGATAAGGGTCTTCGTCAAAGCTCTGAACTTCCACAGAGTCTTTTAATCCTGAATGTGTGAGTTCAATTAGAATGTGATCCTGAAACAGAGAATTCTTGGTCAGATCTTATTTTTTTAAAAAATTAGAAATGCAGTCAAATATCATCAGTTTCACTTAGGATGATTTCCAAGTAGCAATTAATATTTTGCTATCTTAATCTTGCTTGCTTTCTACACTATGAATACATCCATTTGTACAACTGCAATTTTAAAAATCAGAAACAGAAAGATCTAGTTTCTATAAATGATAACAGAAAGCTTAACACTACATTTTTAGGTATTTCTGTTCAAAAGTTAAAGACTTTCCCTTTTCTAAGTGTGCACAGAAATTCCAATGTCTATGTAGGAATAAGCATCAGCCTAAGCACCACAGCACAGAAATTTGATCCTGTTAATGCAGTAGCACACATCCAATATACAACTGTTTAAGTGGGCCTTTACATATCTAAATACAAATGTTCATAGTAATAAAGTAAGAGAGCAAAGTTTGGACAAGTAATCCCTGACATACATCCCTAATTGGGACAAACATTTCCACTGCTAAGCAAGGCAGTTAAGTGAGCTGTGCCCGATTTTATGTTTTATCGAGTAAATCACGACAGTTGTTAAATGAAACACGCAGTTAAGTGAATCCAGCTTCCCCACTGACTTTGCTTGTTGGAAGCCAGCTGGGAATGTCACAAATGATGATCATATGACCCCAGGAACACTGCACTGTTATAAATACATGCCAGTTACTAATTATGATCATGTGACTCTGGGGATGCTGCAATGGTCTTAGCGTGAGGACTGGTCATAAGTCACTTTTTTCAGTGCTGTTGTAGCTTTGAACGGCTGCTAAACGAATGGGTTGAGGAACATCTGTATTTACATCAGACTTATGCAAGGATTTCTGAATAACATTTGGCTTCAAACAGAATCCTAAGCCTTCAAGTATATATAAATATATATACGTACATAATGTGTAAGACGATGAATAACTCTTTCTATTATTTTCTTTTTATTGATGAGCTCTTCTTCAGAATCTATTTCAGATTCAATTTCCTTTAAATACCAGTTAATAAGCTCACTCTTTTTTAATGCAGCATCATCATTTTCTGCAATCGGGAGAAAATAATTTTATGTTCATTTGTTAAAAATGCACTTTGCAATTATACCGTTGTTTTAGCATACTTTACATCCATATCTTTATACCCTTGTAAAGACTGAAAAAATGATGTGCCTCAACTGTTAGGCAAGTTCATGGCTGAAATGAAAACTGCAGCATTCATAAGGTCCCTGCCTGCATAGATATTGAGCAGATATACAGCACAAAAGGAAAAATTAATAAAACAGTGCCTTGGAAATAAAACTTTTGTATAACCACCTGGAACTTCGTCATCCACATTTTGAATTCTTTTTATGTAGAATTCACTTCCTTTTCTTATACCTTAGCAGTGAAGGAATTTTTTATTTGAAATATCACAGGCACCCAGATAGGGTAATAGAGGTGTATTCTCTTGGGACTAGGAAGAATTGACCATCATGTAATTACTTAAATGAACAAAAACGGGCAACTATGCTTATATATCTACAGTACCATGGAGTTTTCCCTATGAGAACAACAATCTGAATGTAATTAGCACTTCCAGCTTCGAACAGAGGGCTCTTGGCCTAAATCTAGAACTATCTAATTTCATTATCCCTGATCATACAGATCTGAAAAAAGTCCACACAGTAGCAATATATGTACTATATTTTATAATAATATGTACTTTAAAGTCTTTATTTCTGTCAGAG
>JANHZU010004323.1:13395-23899 GCA_032468055.1 Acrochordus granulatus
TTCTTGGGCTCCAAGATCACTGCAGAAGGTGACTGCAGCCATGAAATCAAAAGACACTTGCTCCTTGGGAGGAAAGCCTTGGCAAGCCTAGACAGTGTATTAAGAAACTGAGACATCGAAGGTCCGCATAGTCAAGGCTATGGTTTTTCCAGTAGTAATGTATGGCTGTGAAAGCTAGATAAAGAAGGCTGAACATCAAAGAACTGATGCCTTTGAATTGTGGTGCTGGAGAAGACTACTGACTGTTCCTTCGATAGCAAGGAGATCAAACCAGTCAATCCTGTAGGAAATCAACCCTGATTGGAGTACAGATATTGAAGCTGAAGCTCAAGTACTTTGGCCACATAATGCGCAGGGAGGACTCACTAGAAAAGACTGTAATGCTGGGAAGGATTGAAGGGAAGAGGAGAAGGGGACAGCAGAGGATGAGATGATAGATAGCATAGTCAGTGTGATGGGCGTGGGCGTGGAAAGACTTCGGGAGGCAGTGCAGGACAGGGAGACCTGGTGTACTACAGTCAATGGGATCACAAAGAGTCAGATACGATTGTGCGACTGAACAAAAGTAGCCAGAATTATATACAGTATTCTAATTGCCTAGAAAGTTCTGGTGTACTCAAAAAAAGCAAAGATGGTTGAAAAGAGGCCAAAAGAAAAAGTTCTATTAATTCCAGTTTCCAGATGATGGATAGTTTCTACTTGGAATCCAACATCCTTTGAAGGAAACTGTTCCAAGCCTATTTTGTGCGATCATCAAAATACTACACAACAGTACAACACAAGAGAATATAACTGGCAATTGAATGGATGAAGAAAGCCAATGTCAACAAATGGCAGAAAGATTTTTCAAGGCACCTGTGAACCTTGACTCCAAATCTGCAACACTGGGAAAATACTTTTAAAAGCAATTTTTTTTTAAAAAAGTGCCCTTCTCCCTGAAGGGATAAAGCTAACTAGAAAATAGAGTGGTTAAACATCAGACACAAATTTAATGTTCATACTTTAAAAAGTTAACTTCCCATAGCTTTGAAGCTTAGTGGTGTGATAAATTCTGGATGGGAAAGGACTGTGGCTCTCTAGTTTTTATTAAACAACTTCCAGAATCCTTCACCTTTAGCCAAGCTAACTGAGATTCCTAGAAGTTGTAGCTTTGTAATATTTAGAGGTATTCAGGCATCTGCTGAAGAAAGTAACCTCTATTAGCTGTAGAGTATGAAGCATATTTAGTAAGTACCTGTTCCCAACAAGACTGTGGATTTCAGCTTCCAGATTTCCCCAGCCTGCATGGCTATAAAATTCTGAGAACTGAAATCTTAACAATAGAGGATAAAGGTTGAGGAAGGCAGCATTAGAATTAATGAAAAGCTTCAGCTGTGCAGAATGTGGCGGCATGGTAAATGGTGTGAGTTACTTGGCACATGTAACACTAGTTGCCAGTGTACTTTCAAGTACAATTCAAGGTACTGGTTCTCACTTTTAAAGCCCTTCATGGCTTAAAGTAAAGGTAAAGGTTTCAACTCTAGGGGACAGTGCTCATCTCCGTTTCTTAACCGAAGAGCCAGCATTGTCCAAAGACTCTTCCATGGTCATATGGCTGGCACGACTATACACTGAGCTGTATAGTCCAGGTACTGTACCTTCCCACCAAAAGAGGTATCTATTTATCTTACATTTTTATGTGCTTTCAAACTGCTAGATTGGCAGGAGCTAGGTAGACAACAGGAGCTCAATCTTGGGTTTCAAACTTGAGCCACCAACCTTCTGGTTGACAAAGTGTCTTAATCATTCATGCCACCACATGCATTTTGCGAGTTAGGATTGGGTTATTTGAGGGAACATTTCTCCCCATTCTGTCTGTCCATGCAATCCAGTCTGGCAAAATAAGCATGCTTTGGGTCCCATTGGCCACAAAATTCTGGTTGATAGGGAGTAGAAGACATTCCTTCCCCTTACTATAAACGATGGCCCTTTCTAAGGGGAAAATAGTAGCCTGGTATCCTGATGTCAATCATATCAGTTCTTAATTCACTTTGGCAGATCTTTTTAAAAGTCTACTAAAGATGACCATAAAATGGTTTTTGATCATACCTTGAAATATGGCAGGCTCCAGAATCTGCTACCAGAATCCATTAAGAAAAATGTGCAGCATCCCAGGAATGAAACAATAGACCAGGATAATTTATTTAAGGATGCTTATAGAGCTGCATGGCTGTATAAAATAAAGTGGGATGCTTTTTACATCCATGCCAAATGTTTTAGTTCAGAGAAAAAGAGATAGAACATCTTTTTTTCTAAACCCAGCATTATGTAAAAATATATAATAATATCCTGGGGATATTGCCTTAAAATAGCTATTATATCTCCTAAAATAAATGCATGTAGTCACAGTGCATTTGTGAGATCATTGCTTTTTAAAACAGATCATTGCTTTTTAAAATGGTCTTTATGTGACCATTAAGTTTGGAAAACCATACTTAGGGTAGTTTCTAGACTTTGAAATATAATTTTCATTCCAGGTGGGATTGTACTGCATTCTAAAACCTATTTCACGGAAATCCAAGAACAGCATTTATATCATTGATTTAACTTCCAGGCTTCATTATAAAACATAGCCTGTCTCTTTCTCCACTTTATGGTTCCATATTTATTTCAGAAGAATTGATAGTTTTTGCTACTTTTATATGATCACAATTTGCTTCTTCTTCCAGCTGTGGATTTACTGACCTCAATCATTCTTTCCTTCATTGCTGAGTTTCAGGTTATTGTATTTTGCAAGTTGAGAAACACACAACAGCTGGCAAGAGCTGTCTTTCACTGGGCAGGAAGCAAAACTGGCAATTTACCCTCTGCTTAGATGGTTCTCATTTTCTGCTTCCTGACAAGACACTTGTTTTCATTCATTGCAGACCAAATTTATTTTGAACCATTGACTTTCATTCCAAATCCAGCCCTAAGTCTTGCTATATTAGCAGATCACTGCTTGGCACAAGACAGAGTGCTATCCAGAAACTGGACTTTAAAGACAATGCAAAAGTTGTAGAAAAAGAGCCCATGTTTTTTCCTAAAAATTAGCAGCTCTTCCCCATTCTGTGATTTTTCACAATTATTTACAAAAATAATTTTGTGAAAATAAATGTTTGCTACTTAGAGTGAAAATAATGTTTCTTGATTTGGCATACTTTCAAGGCCAACAGCATCATTTAGATAATCAATGTAATAATGTGAGTTATAAGTACTCTCCGCTATATTGTCATCAAAATGTTACTAGTTCATAATGTCCATTTTTGTGAAGATGTAAAAGATGGAATATAGAAGACTCATTCGAAGCAGGCCATAAATGCAGGAGGATTTGCTCTGGAAGAATTAAAGGAATTATGGAGATACAAGATATGTTTCTCAGAATAGGAAAAAAGTTCCCAAATTAACAAAGTTACCATGTGAACTAGGAGAGATAGTGGAACTCAGTTGGAAAAATATTAGCAGGTAAGAGAAAAATGCTAAATTTGAGCTAAGCCTTGTTGAAAGCTATCAAACTCCATGGGAACTGTAGTCCTTAAAAGCCATCACACAGAATAAGATACCACAGATAGTGAGTTCCCACCACAATTCTTCTGGAACACAAGCCAGATTTTGAACTATGAACTGTATGTATGGGCAAGTGTGATTAAAGCTGTTCATTCAGAAACAGATAAAAGTTGTAAAAGTTGCCCTATCTGGATTAAAAAGAACACCAAGTAGCAGTGGAGGTGTATCTTTATGTCTTTTAATATTCTTCCTGACTGGAACTGCTTCTTCTATCACTATATTTTATAAAATACTATTTTATTATTTTATTGTTATTTTATTCTATGTTAGGGGCATTTCTATGTTATGACCTGCAGTCACAACAATAAACTTATTTACTTACTTGGGCAGAAATGCCTCTCTCCAGGAGTTTCTTTAGTGCATGATAGAAGGAAACAGCTGTGCAATATGTAACATGGCAGAGGAAATGATCAGGTGATTTTTTTTCCAGCCGAAACTGAAAGGAGTTTTTCCAGGAGTCTGAGAGAGGGCACTTGAGAAGCATTTGTGGGCTTGAAAATGTGCCATTGAAGACACAGCTGAAACCCAAGGCAAACCTGACATCTTTCATGTACTAGTGGGGCACTTTTGGTTTTCAGCTCAGAAAAGGAAATAAATTATTTTTGACAGTCTGTTTGCTAAACTTTTAGGCAACTGTGGGCCATCAGCAGCCCACAAAGCAAACAAACAATTTAAAATTTAATGTTTTTGCAAAAAACTGTCCCCGTTATATTCGGTATAAAACAAAAGTCACTCAATATTTCTGCGGTTTCTGATTTGTTCTATCCCATGGTATCATTATTATTAAGGTTAGTCACACAGTCACCAGACGTTTAGGTTTGAATTTGCATTTTTATCCACTGTCAGCTGTTCCAAGTCAAGTTGCCTTTTAAAAATTGACTGATGGTGATTTTGTGAATGCTGATAGTGTCCAAGTGGTGTTCCAGATGTTTTGAAATTGCACTCAAGATACCTATTACTATTGGTACTATCTTTGTTTTCTTTTGTCAGTTGTTCTATTTGCATTTTGTATTTTGTGATTTTACCCGTTTCTTTCTCTTCTCTTCTGCTGTCTCCAGGTACTGCCACATCCACTATCCAGAGTTTTTTGTCTTTCTTATAAACAGTTGTGAAGTCTGGGGATTTTACGTGGCAGGTGCTTGTCTTTTTGAATTCTAAAGTCACAGAACACTTTAGTTTTTTCATTTACTATGACCAGTTCTGGCCTGAGAGCAAATGGTATCTTTTGCAGATACTATATTCCAATGCACTATTGTTGCTACTTTGTCATGCAATTGTTGGTAGGCAGTCTGTGCAATCCTCTTGCAGCAGCTAACGAGGTGGTCCACTGTTTCTTTAGCTTCTTTGCAGGGTTGGTATTTGCTTCTCTTGTTGTCTTTTCAATTCTGGCTTTTTTCTTAAGGCTTGGCCTTGTGTAGCCAGAATTAGCCCCTCTGTCTCTTTCTTCAACTTTCCTGCTCATATCCATTACCAAGAGAGACACTCTTCATTTGGCTTTCTGATAAGACTTGTCCAATATGGTTGAAACTCTGGCACAGCTCTCATCCTTCTTAGAGCTCACAAGCCCCACAACCATATTCAAGTAGTCCATCTATTTACTCCCACTTTTGTTTGTTGAAAAGTTCATTCAACTAAATGAATATGTATGCATATCAGTCATTTCTTCTTTTTAGATATCCACTCAGTATTAACTCTAGTTATCTATAATGTAGTTTATTTTCTAAAGGCATTTCTAATCATTTCTTTCACAAAATATGCTTATATTAATTTCCTAAATAATAGAGGATAATTGTTCTATTTTATTGCCATTTTGCAAAACTAATTGGCAACACCCACAAATTTTATAAAAATCTAAACAAGGCTAGACCATTAAAAAGTCCCAAGGTTATAGGCTTGCTGGAAGAAGTCAGTGGCAATCCACTTTCACATTATTGCAAAATAATGTGAAAACCATTATTGAGCAATGCTGTTTCAAGGAACAGTGACAAGAGCAAACACTGAGCTGCATGATGCTTATTTTCACATTCAGCCAGAGTGCAAATTAGCATTATCTTATCTTGTGGTATATAGGCGTGTAAAGTGTGCATATCAAATGTTATTTACATAGCTAGTGTTGAACTTCCCATTTGTCTTTGACCACATAAATCTATACTGGTCCTTTTGGCTTTATTATAGTCATGTCACAAGCATCACTCATTCTTGCCCTCTGCTCTTCACCAATAGCCTTCTGGCCTTGGGAAGCTCATCTTCAGTATCATGTTGACATTGTTCTGGTTCTGAACATCATTTGGTTTTCTGGTCAGAATATAGGAATGGGCTAGCATTCCCTTCTATGGACTATATTTGATCTGACCCATTCATCTCTGAAGTGCCCACCACAGGTAACATTTCTGGGAATGCACACTTCCAATATGTCATAACATTCCGGGTGTATTAGCATTTTCCCTACTACAAGACAATGATCCTCTAAGGCCACCATTCCCAAACTGTGCCCCATAGTACCATGTGATATTTTAATTTTTTTCAGCATCCATTTGCAATGCTGGGGATTCGGTGATCTTTTGCCCTAGAGGTGTCATGGAAAAATAACTAGGGTACTCAGAGCACCATTAACAGAGACAGTTTAGGATCTCTGCCAAAAGGAGATAGCAGCTTTTAAATAAAATGCCTAAGTGTTAACAATTTGTGTAATATGATAGGAATATAGATGTAAGACTAGTTTTCCTTAATACAGAGAAGTTTGCTTTTGTGTTTCCCCTTTCCCCTCCTTTCCAATAATAATAACAACAACAGAGTTCCAGTCCCTGAAAACAATGAAGCAAGGCAAAGGCTAAAAGAGAAGATGCTGGTCATAACAAATACACTTTTCCAACAACCCAAGAGGCAACCGCATACATGGACATCATCAGATGATCAACACTGAATCAGATTGATTATATTCTTTGCAGTCAAAGATGGAGAAGCTCTATACAATCACTAAAAACAAGACCTGGAACTGACTGTGGCTCAGATCGTGACCTTCTACTGAAAAATTCAGGCTTAAATCGAAGAAAGGGAAAACCACTAGGCCATTCAGGTATGACCTCAATCATACTCCTTATGAATACACAATGAAGGTGATGAATAGATTTGAGGGATTAGATCTAGTAGACAGAGTGCCTGAATAACTATGGACGGAGGTGAGTAACATTGTACAGGAGGTAGCTACTTAACCTTTCCAAAGAACAATAAATGCAAAGAAAGCAAAGTGGCTGTCTGATGAAGCTTTACAAATAGCTGAGGAAAGAAGGAAAGTGAATGGCATGGGAGAAAAGGAAAGATATACCCAACTGGATGCAGATTTCCAAAGAATAGCAAGGAGAGATAAGAAGTCCTTCTTAAATGAAGAATGCAGAGATAAAGAAAAACAATAGACTGGGAAAGACTAGAGATCTCTTCAGGAAAATTGGAGATATGCAAAAACAGGCATGATAAAGGACAAGAATGGTTGGGACCTAACAGAAGCAGACAAGATTAACAACAGGTGTCAAGACTAGACAGAATATCTATTCAAGAAAGATCTAAATATCCCTGATAACCATGATCATGGTCACTGACTTCGAGCCAGACATCCTGAAATGTGAAGTCAAGCGGGCCTTAGGAAGCACTACTAACAACAAAGCTAGTGGATGTGATGATATTCCAGCTAAATTATTTAAAATCTGTTAAATAATGATGATGCTGTTAAAGTGCTGCACTCAATATGCCAACAAATTTGGAAAACTCAACAGTGGCTACAGGATTGGAAAAGGTCAGTTTACATTCTAATTCCAAAGAAGGACTATGCCAAAGAATATTCAAACTACCATACAATTGTGCTCACTTCACATGCTAGAGAATAATGCTCAAAATATTACAAGATAGGCTTTGGCAGTATATGAACTCAGAACTACAAACTGGGTTGCAAAGAGGCAGAGGAATTACAGATTGAATTACCAACGTTTGCTAGATGATGGAAAAAACAAGGGAGTTCCAGAAAAACATCTACTTCTGCTTCATTGACTACACTAAAGCCTTTGATTGTGTTGATCACAACAAACTGTGGCAAATTATTAAAGAGATGGGGTTACCAGACCACCTTACCTGCCTCTTGAGAAATCTGTATGCGGGTCAAGAAGCAACAGTTAGAACTGAACATGGAAGAACGGACTAGTGTGAAATTGGAAAAGAAGTACGACAAGACTGTATATTGTCACCCTTCTTATTTAACTTATATGCAAAGTACATCATGCAAAATACCAGGCTGGATGAATCACCAGCTGGAATTAAGATTGCTGGGAGAAATATCAATAATCTCAGATATGCAGATGATACCACTCTAATGGGAGAAAGTGAAGAAGAACTAAAGAGCCTTTTATGAGGGTGAAAGAGGAGAGTGCAGAAGTAGCTTGAAACTCAACATTCAAAAAACAAAGATGATGGCATTCGGTCCCATCACTTCCTGGCAAATAGAAGGGGTAGAAATGGAAGCAGTTGAAAATTTTACCTTCTTGGATTCCAAGATCACTGCAAACAGTGGTTGCAGCCATGAAATTAAAAGACGCTTGCTCCTTGGAAGAAAAGCTATGGAAAACCTAAGAAAAGTTTTTAAAAAAGCAAAGACATCATCTTTCCAATAAAGGTCCATATAGTCAAAGCTATGGTTTTTCCAGTAATAATGTATAGCTGTCAAAGTTGGACCGTAAGGAAGGCTGAGTGCCAAAGAATTGATCTCCTCACTGCAAGGAGATCAAACCAGTCAATCCTAAAGAAAATCAACCATGACTGTTCATTGGAAGAACAGATACTGAAGCTGAAACTCAAATGTTTTGGCCACATAATTTGAAGAGAGGTCTCATCAGAAAAGACCATGATGCTGCGAACCATTGAAGGCAAAAGGAGAAGGGGATGACAGAGGTTGAAATGGTTAGATAGCATCGTTGGCGCAATGAACATGAATTTGAGCAAATTCCAGGAGATAGTGAAGGACAGAGAGGCCTGGCATGCTGTGGTCCATGGGGTTGCAAAGAGTCAGACATGACTTACCCAACTGAACAACAAATTTAGGAAAAGCTGATTCATATACCTCCACTGAAGGAGAGGTGGCATGAATTAAATTTAGAATAGAATTATATTTTAATTTATACCATATCTCCCTCCTTGTTAGAATATATGGTTCTCCATCACAGTGTTTTAATTTGACTATAACTTTTATTACTAAGTTCAGAGAGAAGCATCTCAGCAAATCTCACAGCTTAGTGAGAAATTTGAACCTGCATTTCCTAGTCAAACTCTATCCCACAATGGCTCTGCATTGTGATTGTACAGGTTGTATGCGTATGTATGTTTGAATGAATTAATTCATAAACAGGGAAATTCTGTTTTCCATTTAACATTACTGATTGTCAGCAGTTGAAAACTGAAAAGTTCTACATTTCTTCTAATTTGTTGATATATTTTAAAATCAGATGCAAAATAATACTTGACTTGAGACAATAATTTTTGTACTCACATAAGTACTTGTGAGCACCTAAGGACTCAAAATGTTTCAGCTACTTTGAACTTACTGTAGTGAATTTTCGAATTAAATGGAAATCTTTCTGCATGCTCTTTACCTTTTGCCATCAAAATCCATGACTGGTATTGGATAATGTTCTCTGTAGGGTGCATCTGGGTCCAGCAATTGAGTTAGATGGGTTACTGCACATGTGTGCATTTCATCAAAAGCAGCCTATAACAATAGTATGCTAAATATATTTGATGATATTTACAAATGAATGTTACAGATTTTCTATTATTGTAAGTATTTTACCAATACTACTTTGTAACATATTTCCAAATTTTCCTGCTCTAGAAACATTCTTATAATTTGTATGCTGATTTATAGAGCAGTTACAATGAGCAAATAGTGAGTTAAGGGAAAATATTATTGTATATATACTGTATATAATAATTTTAATTTGGCCAATTAAGTTTCCATTACAGATCTGAAGGCCATTATAGAAATCTGGGTCTTAGGGCTAGTAGAAAGTATTCTGTGCTGCTGCTTCTGTATTAATCTCCAGTGAAACTGATTTCCAGAACTCTCAAGTTGTGAAACTGTGCCTTCAGATTAAGTACTGAATACCTTACTATTGAACTCAAATAAGCCTCTGACCACAACTGAGATAGTAATTCTATTATTAACTACAGGTATCTATTTCTCTGTCTGTCCATCCATCCATCTCTGTGATAGACAAAATTGCGAGTTCAATTTTAAAAAACAGTTTGATACCTTAATCTCTTTTGAAACATCTTCAACTGAAGGAGTCCCAATATCAAATTCAATGCCACCATGGAGATGGAAATATTGATTTTGAGCATACAAAAAATGTTGGCACTTAAAATCTGTTCCAAGCAAAAATGGGGGTAATTCACGTTCAGTTTTAACTTTGTCATCTATAAAAAGAAAAAAAAACAAAGTTTGATTTAGAATAACTGTCACTATTGATCAATCTGTGTTATCAATATTTTTAAAAAAGAATTATACTTTCCAGATAACTTCTAGA
Organism: Acrochordus granulatus; assembly: GCA_032468055.1. NCBI lineage: Eukaryota > Metazoa > Chordata > Lepidosauria > Squamata > Acrochordidae > Acrochordus > Acrochordus granulatus. The sequence continues at coordinate 23,547 of JANHZU010004323.1, forward strand.
AACTACGATTTTTGGTATTTTCATCAAATGAAGAGGACTCCTTATCTGGTAAATTAATCATTGCTATAAAAATAAAGAAAATGGTACTGTATGAATATGTGCAAATATGTGCTTGCATTTTTAAAGTATATTGTATTCAAGTAAATCCAATAACCCAATTTCCAAATGAAAGGATTTTTGGAACATGATCCAAAAAGTTGATTTGCTTGGCAAAACAAATAAAAATCAAGATTTATAGTCCAAAAGTATTTTATTAAGTTACCCATCTAAATTATACATGTTGTTGTTGTTCAGTCGCGCAGTCGTGTCCGACTCTTCGCGACCCCATGGACTACATTACGCCAGGCCCCCCT
>JANHZU010004323.1:27926-40785 GCA_032468055.1 Acrochordus granulatus
TCGCAGTACTGCAATAAAAAGCAATTAAAATCCACACCTCATGTTTGATGTCAATTTGGCTTCGACACCAAGCTAACAACCCATTTTGGGGACAACACAACTTACGTTTAGCTGTTACAGAGCTTTCCTGTCTGATTCCAAAAACAACAGCAGGAAGCAGACAAAATGGACTTCTCCCAGACCAAAGCAGCCTCAGATCCCTTCAAGTATTTCTTTCCAATCTAGCTTTGAATAGCTCAAACAATGAAATGTTTTCCATTGCCCTTAAGAAACAATCTGAATCATGTCAGGAATTTTTCTTCTGCCCTTCCAAAGTCTCAGAATTAAGATTTTCTCCTGCTTTTTGCTGTTCCAAAATTGCTACCATAGCTATTTCTTTGGGCCAATTTTTATTATAAAGATAATAACAATAGTAACAACATCTATTGCATTGGCTCAACTTTCAAAAAAATGCAACTGCCACACAAAATGCTTAAAACAATACAAAAGATAGGTTAGATTTAATGATAAAACTCCTGTATTAACTCCTTTCCATATATCTCTCCTAAGGTAAATATTATTCCATTATATTTGTCTATTAAATAAATTTATTTTAATAACATGTTTAACCATATCATGTCTGAATAGCAGAATTGTGATTTCTGAAGAACATCCAGATGGAGCAGATGTCTTTTTAGAAGCAAATAGCCTGTAATGCAAAATCATCAAGTGCTTTCAACTTACTGTAAGAGAATGTTGCAGAACAGTTGGAAATTGATTTACATTAGTGAATTTGTAAGGTTATCTTTCCAATCTGTTCAATGATTTGCTTTACACTGTGACTCATGCAATTTTAAATAGTTTAAAGGCTGATTACTTTTACCAGAAATACTCATGTAAATCTACAGCTGAGTACTGCTTGTGATTATTTTATAATAAAATACTGAGCCTGTATTTTATTTCTGCAACCATTTACTGCTATGCTGAAAACAACACGTATGGATATTCTGCTGAGTTTCTCTGCAACTGTATCTGTTTCTACAATGGAATAATTGGAATAAATAATAATAAAATTCTTCTTTTGAGCAGCCGTTTTGCTGAAAATGAAGCATGCACATGTTCTCTAATCTTTGCTCTGTGTATGAAATTAATAACTGTCAACCTGCACTTCCAAAGCTCCTAAAATTTTGGAAAGGGTACATGTTCCTCATGCAACTGTTTTTAGTTGTGTTTAAAAAAAAACTGTTTTTATTAAATGTGTTTAATAACACATTAAAGAGTTATTGCTATATCCTTTCCTGGTCAACATTTCTCAGATATTTGTACTGAAAACTTCAGTAAAAATACTATGGCACAATTTCATAAAATAAGTTGCAACCCTAAGTACCTAACTACTCAATTTCATTTAAGCACATCCTTTTGCAAAATATTGTGAATGCCCCCAAAGCTATATTGACATTCCAAAACTAAGTGAAAACTATTGTCTTTGCAGGGTTTTCAGAGGGCACAGCAGGGAATGTAGATGTCTGTTTTATGTGAATTTAAGCAGATGTACTGTGCTTTTATACATTTTCTATTTTTATTATTGTAAGCAGCCTAGAATCTCAGGAATTGGTGATATATTGTATACATTTTTGGAAATAAATGAAATCTTTTTTTTGCAATTAAAACAAGCCAAATCACATTGTGGTTAACAGGACTGACATTCTGAGTGATTTCACATGTTAGAATTCCACGCTTTCTTGCAGATGCGTAATCATAGAACATAACTGTTAATGGTGAATGCCTCTGGAATTTTCCTTTGGAAAGTCTCTGATTCAGATCAATAGTTCCTTCCTCCATGGAATAATGCAAAACTACTGAAAGTAATCATATCCCCAGGGTTTTCAGCCAGAAGAGCTTACAAGAAAAGATTAATTTTAGAAGTTGAAGGAAGGGGAAGGAATTAAAGACACAGCAGCAACAACAAAATCCATCAATCTCATCTCTATAGACAAGAGCCTTCTTTCATTCTTCCAGACCATCCATGTCACAATAGGCCTTCCTCTTCCAAACCCACCTATGAAGTAGCATAATGTTTTTCTTTACCAGGTAGGAGGCTGCTGGAAGAAACTTTACTATGCTCACAAGACTCAGGTAAATAGGGACTAGATCGAATATATGGGTAAAATCCTCAAATCCCTGAAAAGATTTTTGCCCTCATTGTTCCCCAACAATTCCTCAAATTCATGGCTTCTGCAAGATTTAGAATATTCTAAAATCTAAGGCCATAGAAAACAGTACGTAGGATTTCTTTTCTTGTTTCTCGTACCTCAGTAACAAAGAACAATTGAGACTGAAGGACTAACCTGAATCTGAAATCTCTGAACTGTTAAATAAGTCCAGGTCTTTCAAAGGGAAACCTTAAGGGTCCTGCAAATGTTATCCTTCCTGATGTTTTGACAAAAGTGTGTAAGTGTCCAGTCTGGCTGCCTCATCAAAGTTTTCTTTGGTGCATGTGATTTTGAGGGGGACTTCCACCTCGTTTCTCCTCAGAATGTTCCTCTATGCCGTGTCCCTGCAGATCAGGACAGTCTGCTGATAGTCCAGTGCGTCCGAATGGCTGTGAACTGGCAGGAGGTCATAGGCCTGTCTGGTTTTACTCGAGAATCAGCGGAGCGCCTGCTCGTCACTAGAGGGCGCTGCAGAGCGACAACAGGGCCCGCTAGCCAACACATGAAACGACCGTTACAAAACTCGGAAATGCTTGCCAAGGGAATCCTCTTCTTCCACACAGCAGCAAGACTGAGGAAGAGCTGAGGCAATCGAGGGTGGCTGGCTGAGTAAAAGAGAGGAACGAAACAGGTGACAAAAGGCAGGGTAGAGAGGTCCTGAGTGAAGTGCAGCTTCCTTTCTCTTCTTGAACTCTGTACTCTGCACCGTGGCAAACCATAAACAGCCTGGCCTGGTTCTATAACAGTGTGCAACGCAGGAGATTCATATTAACATCAAACCCCAAAGAACATTCAAGGTCATTCCACACAATCTGGGGAAAGGAATATTTTAATCCACAAATTGTTCCATGATGAACACAAGATGTAGTTAGGTCATGCTATTGTTGAGATCAAGTGAAAATTGCAATCACAACGAGCACTGGCACAACAAAGTATCCATGATGGTAACCATGACTAGGGTAAAGCTCATTCATTCACAAATTTGCTTATTCAAGAGGCCAAAGTAAAAAGGCAAAGTTAAGTAAAGTCAGTGATATTTGACTTGACTACTCTGCCAACAGCCAAATTACCATTTATCATAGGTACTGTCTTGAAATAAATTTCCTCCCCCAAGAAATTGATCCCAAAACTGTTTCCTTCCAAAGACAGTACTGCAGTACAAGAATTGCATAAAGAAATGCAAAGAACTGAGACAGCTCAAAGAGAAGTCAATGTTCAATTTTCTAACTTAATGTGCAATGAAAATAATGTTTTATCATGACAACTCAGCTTATTTACTGACTGTCACATTGTGAATGTTGACACAGCCCAAGGAAGGAGGAGGCAAGGGCAAATCATTTCCTAAACATCTTGTTACAAACTGCAAGGGCTGGTCCAGGCAGTCACCAGACATCAACACTGATTCAAAGGCACACACAGATACACATTTACTGTATCTACTTGCATTTTTCTATGCTTTCAAACGGCTAGGTTGGCTAGAGCTAGGCAGACAACAGAAGCTCACCCATTACATGGCAGCTCTTAGTTCTCAAACTCCCAAGCTGCCAACCTGGCTGGCAAGCCTAGTGTCTTAACCATTTGTGCCACCGTGCATCCATACACACAGACACACACAAATGCTAATGGGGGAAAGAGGAGGTTGAAAATGAAGAAGACATATACCCAGGGGGAACAAATGATATGATTTATATCAGAGAGTGTATTATGCTAACTGCACATGAAAGCTTCAAGGAGACTGAAAAATCACTATGGTGATTTATTTGTCTAGCACAGGATGACCTGCTGCTAAGCTTTAAGGCTAAAGATGTTGAATCAGTCACTCCTAGGTTTGTGGCCAATCAAAGCCATTTTAAAACTTTTTACAGACATCTGAATTTAGACTGATATATGAGTTGAATGAAGAGGTACATTCAAATCCAGTTATCTAAAAAAAATCTTCTCACTATCTTTGGATACCTTTGTCAAGGAACACTGAACACTTCTTTAGTGCTCTACTTTGACCAAGACACAATGGACTGCTGGTTTAATAGAGCATCTGTGACATGCTACAAACTCCAAAATGTGTTATATATCTTGGTTTCCTGAACTGAATTTTGCCACTTCTTGCAACAGTGAATTAGGCACAGAGGAAATAAAACTCATATCTGTATATGCACTTCTCCTTTGGGAAAGACTGCTACAGTCTCCTGACTGTATAGATAGGTCTTTTGTGCTCACTAGCCTGTACAAATCAGAAACAGCTTGGCGAAAGAACAATCAGAAGTCAGGACACCTGCCTAACAGTAAAGACAGAAGTCCAGTCAGCCCCTACTCAGATGTCTGTCCACCTTGTCTCTAAAGATGCCATCCACAGTTGATGGCAAAAGGTTAGGAAATCTGTTCTCTAGGCCACGAATCCTGCCCAACTGAATCATATTGGTCAGCTAACAACTGTAAACATAAAATAAACCCAAATGGCCTAGAAATGTAGTTGATGTGACTGTAAGTAAAATATAAGTTTATGTACTTCTATAAAATGAGCAATGCAACATGTTTGGATCATATTTTCAATTTAACGGATCATACTTTCAATTCAATGGATCATATTTTCAATTGCCCCTTTGCCACAAGGAATATTCTTTGCCATAAAGAATAAGAGATGTACTTGAACTTTGCATCAAGGATGGCCGTTGGAAGTGTGTTAAAACAAGCTAGGATTGGTGTTCTCCTAAATATAGGGATACATATTTGATTTAAATATTTTGTTGGTCTAAGGAAAGGAGGCCACCTATTTAAAAAATGTTTAGGAATATTTGCCTTTCTATGTCCATAATATAAGGAATGGCTTGCCATTTCCTGAATATAGCCCATCATCAGTAAACACATCCTGTGAAAAGCCATCACTCTGCAATTTCCAATTAATTAATGTTCTCCAAGTTTACTTAAGTCATCAGCTAGGATCAAGGGACCTATGTCCACTAGAAAAAGCAAGAGTTTCAACCAGAATGAAAAAATACAGAGCCATATGTTGGTCTCCACTTTAATCACACCAGCTGCAGAAAGAAGGTTCACCTTCGGAACACTTGGAAAATAACCCTTGGAAATGTAGATTGTTTCTTCTTCATGGAGGCCAAAGAACTATATGAGCCTAACAGGCATGAACTTTTGCTGCAACTAGTTTAAGAGCAGCCAGTATAAATAAGGATCCTGTAGAAAGAAAGATAGTAGGGCTATTGCCAGTTTGAGGGCACTTTGAACAATATAATCCTAATGGGCCCTATGGGTTTAACTTGTTCAATAGGTTACACTGGAATCTTTCATATTTCCAATCATCTTGTCTAATCCCAAAGTTATAGAAAATTTCAGAGAACAGAAGAACAACAATATTTGTCAGGAAAATAGACTGTCCAGATAAAAGTCATAATCACCTCATACTTGATTACTTGGTTTTATTTAACAATATTTATAAATCCCAATCCATACAGATTATGCAAATATCCCTCCCTGCAAACCTTTCAATAGAACATAAAAAAACACCATGATTCGTGCAAGACGGGGACTGTGAATGAGACTTTAGCAACATGAACTCCATCATACAGGAAATCCCCACAAAAACTGTCAGAGTGATGCTTGTCAATGCAGAGTCATATCAATAAGCCTTAGAAAAGGAGATGTAGCTACAACAGGTACATTCAGAACCAAACAAGAATGGGAATTAAACTTATTATTACAATCAGCATCCAACTAAATTGCTTTTTCCCCTTCTGTATGGACATGATACCTTATTTTAAGGGTTAATCCATTTAAGCCTGCGTTCATGTGCTGTTTTTATCTTTAAAGCTACTTCAATGGTCACTGACATTAAGTAAATAACATTTTTATTAAAATTTACCATTTTGTCAACCCCACCCCTAAACCACTAAGCCAGCAGTTTTATAAAATGGTCCCCAGATCACTTATTGGTGCTAATCCTTCAAAAGGATTGTGTTTCTAGAAACCATGGTAACATAATTAACAAACTGAACATCAAATATCCTCCACTCAGAGATATTCTTACACATAGATTTTTGGTCCTGAGAGTTTTGGGTTCGGAAAAAAAAGTGACTTTTTACTGTTTACAAAACTGTCTGGTTGAAACAAAGAGGAAGAGGTTTTGGCAGATATGCTATTAAATAGTTGAAGGTTGATATAGAGAACAAGTTGGGCTGGGCAGTCAGGAGTTAGTGAGTTTGGCAGAGAGTCATAAGCATTGTTTTGTCAGAGCATTGCCATTGTTAAATTCAAAAACTGAAACTCAAATAAGGGACTTTTCTGGCCAGGAAGGAACAAGGATGATTTAATGGTGTAGGAATATACCGACCTGGCATGCATTACAGCTATCTGCTTGGGTAAGGAGACAGTGCCTTGTCCAAGATTTACCCCTGAAGTTCAGGTGCTTTAGCAGCTATGACTCCAAACCTGGGATGGCAGGTGACATAGGGTTCTCTATGAGACTTTGGCTATGACCTAATGTCTACTCTGCAGGTGACTAGATGTATGTGCCTTTTCTTGAAGCTAGGCTTCAGGGACAATTTAAGGATACTGTTAATATACTTCCCATCTTGCTTTCTAACATGTTTCTTCCTGAGTTCCTAGATCTCATTGCAAAGATGTAGTGAACTTTTCCTGGGGCAAGCAGAATTCAGTTTTTGTAATATATAATAAATCCATTATCAAAGGGCACATTGTGACCCCAACAACTCTAGCAGGAAGCTACACAATTACCATCATGAGCAGAGTTTAATCCATAATCCATATCAACTGAATGCATGATGGAATCCTTCAACATTTAGGTGAATTGTTTAAGTTGCTAGCACCACTTGCAAATGGAGGAGTCTCTCCATTCAGAAACATTTCACAAAATGGTTGAGATGGGAGAACTACTACATTACATGTTCAAGTAATATTAAGATCACCAATTTCTACTTCTATCTTTCAGAGAGATCAGAGGCCTCCATGTTTGCTGTATACCTATCTACCAGTCCTCATAATAACTAAATCTCTATTTCAGATTTTTTTTCATCATTACTAAGATGGCAGTTAAGAAATAGTATTAGCATACACTGAAAAGGCAGCATCCTCTTGCCACTGCCATAATCCAGAATCTCCTTTTGAGCAAAAATTCTAGGCTAGGAGTTAGTTTTTTGGCTTGGAAATCATCTCCTCCTCCTCCTCTTCCTCTTAGCGTGATCTCGTAATCTCTTTAATCCCTCCCAGTGTTTTTACTCATCACCTTCAGTCAGTATTATTCCCAATTCTAACCACACACATACATTCATCTCTGTATGAAAGATAAAATCTTGGATCACAGAGCTACCCTCCCTTACTATTGCTCAGTTGTCACTTTCTAGAAATTAAGATTATTCTCAATTAAGAAGATAGGCTGTCATTTAAAAGAAACTTCAAAATCTCCTCAAGTATTCATTTGTTTTTCCATCCAAAATTCAATGGCAATTTTCCTGACTCTACCTTTGTGTAGATGTAGACCCTTTCTGTCTTTCGCTACAATTTCAGTAAGAAAACAAAATGTATATGTTATTTCTGTGTCATGTGTGTTTCAACTATCATTAGAGTACCTTTGAAGATAAATTATTTAAATGGAGTGGAAAGAACCATTCAATATTGATTGTCATATTCATTTTCAAAATTCGCACCAAATATGGAATATAGCTTCCTCACCATCGAAACCTCCCTTGAACTGACTCTAAAGCTAATGACAATTTTGTAGAAGCAAAATTGTTTTCTTAGTATGAAACTCTACTAACATAGCTGCTCAGATGTCAACTTCTTCAGCTGTGGCTGGAGAAACTACTGTTCCAGTTTCCAAAATCTCATTTTTTAACCTAGTTATCAGGAATTGATTCATAGTAAAATCCAGTAGGACAGCAGAATAAAAACCCCATTAACAACCTTAAAGTTAAGGATTTTGCTCATGGCAAAAGAGAAAATATTTTACATTAAGAATATATATATGACTTTCATACAGCATATGCATCATGTAATCTGCTTATTTCTACAAAAATTTAAAATAATGATAACTAACTTTAAAATCAGATCCAGGATGCTTTAGGAACAGTTGCTTCGTATCGGCCTGCCTACATCATGAGGAATTGATCTTTATGATCCAATGTTGGCATAATGGTGGGGACAAAAGAAAAATGATTTTTATCAACCTAAATGGGTTCTATTTTCTAGAAGACGTTTGGCAACAACTGATTAGTTCTTTTGAACTACTATTGTTGTTCTTCTGACAACTAATTAATCATTAGGAAAGCATTTATTCCCTAGAATAAACATAATACATGTTACCTGATACAACAACTTTCCTTCTGCAGCTGCCTACTTTTTCAGAATTGTTTGAGTCTTCTTTTTGTTTGACTTAAGTGTTAATGGCAGCAGAAGAAACTTTCCTAAAGATTTTTCCTGGGATCTTTTTGTCAAACACCTTCTGGCTATGTTCTTCCCAATCTATGGATGTACTTCTTCAAGAATTGTGCTCAGCACATCCATAAAATTAAAATTTTAAACTTTGATTTCAGTTTGAGCAGATTAAACTCTCCAACAGTGATTTTAATCAGTACCTACTCCTAACAATATTTGGGAGTAATCTTCTTCCCTTTCCTTCTCTTCCTTTCAATTTCCTTAATACAGCTGAGAAAATTCCTGGCATAGCAATAACACAAATAGAGGAAAATGGGGAGTTTTGAACTTAAAGACTTCCCTAAAAAATGGCAACCTTACAAGAAATTTGTATGCATTGCCTGAGTCATAGATTGCAATTACTATTGGACAACACCATTTGTGACATAAAGATATATTTAACTTTAATTAGTATCATCAAAGTGCATACAATGCTGCTTCAAATGCTTAGGAGTTAGAATAATTAAAATAGGCAGAAATTTGTCTTAATTGGGCTCCTGATAGTGTGCTGCCCTATATCTGAAAACAAATAACTTGTTCTTTGCAAGTATTTTGAAAGCCAAAATGAATATAAAGGACCCCAAAATACTACCATCTATCAATTTTATCAGAAATTTTAGCACATGACTGGTATTCTTCAAGTGCTCACCTATTTTACTCAAGTCTTTATCCAATGGTTATCTGAAGAAGAAGACTTTTCAAGGAACTATTGGAAGCTGCAATATATAAAAACAAAAAGTGAATTAGAACTTAAAGTTCTTACTCAGTCCAAGGTTTACACAGTTTTTAGAAGAAAGGCTAATGAAGTAATTACCAGACTACAGCTAAACTAGATTATAACCAAATAATATTGCAAGAGCATGGCTAACAACATATTTATTAAAGAGGAAAATAACAAACAATATTCTGAACATCTTGTATCAGCAGATAAAATATTTGAATAAATTATTATTGCATGTTTATACATATACATACAGATGTACCTAGAGATGTGGGGAAGGGGTCAAATGTGTGTGTATTTATCTAAAATCAAATGCATGGCAGCATACAAACAATGAATAAATATCACACTATAAGCTTCATAGCTTTTGCATGCACATCATGACATTGTATGCATATGTCAAAGGAGTAGAGTTTGTAGCATGATGACAAGGTACTTTTTATTGTTTTTATTAAAGACCTAGATCTTACAGATGTCTCTGTTCATGTTGTTGTTGTTACTTATGTTGTTGTTGTTATGTTCCATTGGCTCATAGCTAACTCCTAATGACCCTACGTATAAGACTTTTTGAGCTGTCCTGTCTCTTGTAACATCACAAAGTTCTTGCAAATGCATTCCTGTAGCTTCCAATATACCATCTATCTATCTCAGGCACTGTCAGCCATTTCTTCCACCTTGCCCAATATTATTTTTTCCATAGATATATCAGCCCTCTTTAATGGGGTATGGTGGCCTAGCAGTTAAGATGCTGGGCTTGTCAGCTGATGGTTGGCACTCCCAAGTTTGAGACTGGGGTGCCACATAATGGGGTGAGCTCCCATTATTCCACCCAGCTCCTGCCAACCTAGCAGTTTGAAAGTATGCAAAATGCAAGTAGATAAATAGATATCACCAAAATTGGTAGGAAGGTAACAGCGTTCCGTGCACCTCAGTTATATAGTTATGCTGGCCACATGATCATTGAATTGTCTTCAGACAATGTTGGCTCTTCTGCTATGAAATGGAGATGAGCACCACCCCTTAGTGTTGGACAAGACTGAAAGGGGATACCTTTTTTTATTAACCCTCTTAATGTGTCTGAAGGATAATGGATTTGACTCATAATCTTTGCTTCCAGAGAGCATTCTGCTTTGATTCTGTCTAATATTAAATTGTTGGTTTTCCTAGTTGCTCAAGGTGAAGAAATTTTCTCTAGTACCATAGTTTAAAGGAATCAGTCTTTCTTCTCTCAATCTTGTACAGAGTCCATCCTTTTCATTTGAACATCATAACAGAATACCTTGGAGATGACCATTCTAACTTTTGTCCTATCTGAAATGCCTTTTTGCCCACTCTTTATCAATTCTGAAGCCTAGAAAATTGTAACTAGAAATCACTCATTGTTGACCTTAAATTCCTTTAGTTTTCCAGTTGACAAAATCATGCTTTTCTTGATATACAAAGAAAGTCCTACCTCTTCTCTTTTATTTTTAGAATGATTATTCTTAGATCATCTTCAGTTTTTTGCAACCAAAGTAGTGTTGTCCACATATCTCAGGTTTCAGTCATTCCTTCTACCCTTAAAATTTGATGAAACATTGTTAAACAGTTCTGAGAAATGAAAAAGTTTTGGGAGTGGAATCTAGCGGAATCTCAGAAATATTTCTTCTCTGCCACAGCATCTGCTCTATAGAAGGCATCTCCTCAAAGAGATCCATGTGGCTCCCACCTTGATAGCATTCCAAAAGGAACTGAAAACCTGGTTCTTTTCTTAGCCTTGGTATATGGGAGTGGTGAACCTCTGTAGGATATGGTTTTCTTTGGTTTATTTCTTCTTTTTTTCAGGATTAACATTTCTTTATTCTTTGATTTTATTGATTAGATTTTTCATCATGTAAAGCACTCAGAATTGTTGGAAATTCTTTAAATTTATCTAAATAAGTAAATAAAGGACTAAATAAATAACTTTAAGAGTTTCCTTGCCAGCCTCATTTAAACTTTCTTTGGGGATTTCATCAACCTCTACAGATTTCCTAATTCCAATTGTTTTATTTTCCATCTGATTTCTTCCTTGAGCACCGTGGGTTCCTTCTCAGATTCCTCTCCCTCAGATATAGTATCATCTGATTTGACAGATGATCTTCTTGCACAGGTATACCATGTATAACATCCATCTTTCTTTCATATTATGTTCCATCATTAATTAATTCTGTCCATTTGTGCTTCTTATGACACTGATCAAAAGATTGGAGTATTCCTGTTTTTTCTAACTTTCCTAAATACATCCCTTGCTTTTCCTATTCTGTTCTTTTCTTCTTTTTGTCTACACCCTGAGTTAACTTATACCGATTTATGTCTTCTTCTCTATTGTTGGAAGTTTTTATCAAGCTCTCTAACTGTTCCAAGATTGCCTCTGTTTTCTGTCAATCTTCTTTCCTGAGCTATTTTTATGGCCTTGTTCTTTGTTTTTTTCTGACTCTTGTTATATGCTTTCCAGCTTCTTCTTTTACAGTCATTTGAAATTCTTTCCAAACTTCTACAGGCTATCTGTCTACAAGATCTTTGATGCATTTACTAACTTCAATCTTATATTTTTCAGAAACTGATTCATAAGGATTGGCTCCTTTCTAGCATTCTTCTGTTTGATGCAATTTTCTATGCTAATAAGTTGATAGTCTGATCCACAGTATTATTTGTTCAATATAGAGCTTTTACATCTGCTGCTATGCAAGATATAATCTATATTATTACATCACTGATTTTTGGAAACTTCCTAGTTGAGAATTTTCTTTGGATTGTTGAAATAATGTACAGTGGTACCTTACAAGATGAGTAACTCACAAGATGAGAAACGCGCAGAACGAGCAAAAAAATTTAATCAAAAATATTCCACAAGACGAGCTGCGACTCACATGACAAGAAACCTTCGCACAATAGCTTCCACATCATCAGTCAGCGCACTCTGTATTTCTCATTCAGGCAGCGACTCCATACGAGAGTTCTGCCAACGCTGCCATGTGCAGTTTACTGCACGCGTGCAATCTGCTGACTGCCGCAGAGTTTACTCCATTGTTGCACAGCCAGCTAGCGCACGCACATTCTGCCGATTCTCCCTCGTGTTTTACTCATTGTTGCACAGGCGGAAAGGCACGTGCAAATGGAAGACGATAAAAAGAAAGCCATTCAGGTGGACCTGAAGAAGGAAATCATCGAGAAGCACAAGAGAGGTGTGTGTGTGACTGACCTTGCCAGAATGTACGGCAGGTCGACGTTGATGATTTGCACCATCTCGAGCAACAGGAAGAGGTTGTGAAGGAGAGCTCATCTGAGGGGGAGGGGGAGGAACAGTTGGAGGAATTCCTCAGTTCGAAGGAGATTAGGGAGGTGTGCGAAATGTGGGGAAGAGTGCAATGTTTTGCACAAAAGCACCACCCGAATAAGGCTGTAACAGTGCAAACAATGAATCTGTGTGATGACAATACAATGTCATATTTCCACGGAATCCTCAAGCGGAGGCAAAAGCAAGTGT